>JADRCD010170641.1:0-12318 GCA_019843815.1 Montemys delectorum | reverse complement strand
GCCAGGGAGGGGAGCTCAAAGCAGGGCACTGCTTAGAAGAGCCTTTCAGACTACTGAGAAGTGCAGGGGAGAGAGGAGAGTAAGGAAGCCACCAGGAGCCTTCCCCCCACCCCCAGGGCAGAAACAACCCGGGGCTCAACGTGCCAGAAAGTCTGCAAACGGACCCAAAATCGAAAATCCCTAAGCGGGGTTGTTCACAGCCCTATACGGTTCAAGACAACTGAAGAAAATCACTCAAATACCTTTTGTCTCTCATCTGAGGTGAGGATCTCTGCCTCGTTTGCAGCAAGTGCCAAAAAATAAGAAAGGAGAATACAGACTGACAGCCGGCCTGAAGAAAGAGCAGGTGAGGGAGTGGGGGTGAAGGTGGGGGGAGGGGAACCGAAAAGCCCAGCTCTGACTTCGTGCTGTTCCAGCTGGAAACATCCTGTTCACCAAGCAGAAGACCCTTGCTTTTTCCAAATGTAAACAGAGCTCTCGATAGGACACGCAGCCAAGAACTGTCCAGTGTTTGCACATGACTCTCAGGTGCGCCCCAGCCAAAGATTAAGGAGGGGTTGGCCCTTGTTCCTAACAGCCAGCCCCAGCCTGCCACTGGATTGCACCAGAAATAAGGCGGAGAGTGTGTGGGGGTAAGGCTGGTGGAGAATTTAGATTACTAAAAATACTAAAAGAAAAAGAAACTCAGATGTTTCTAAAGCCGAGGAGGATGAGGCAGGGGAAGCCCTGAGGGAAAGAACCTCGGGACTCCATCTTTATCTGGAGACTATTGCTGGCTGCAAACTCCTCTGGGAATGGAGGCGGTCTGCAGATTAAACCAGTCTATGAAACACACACTTGCATCTGCACTTGACCCTAGGGAAGGCCTCTCCCCACTCCCAGACTCCCGAAGTTTCTATCACCATTGCTACCCCAAGTTCTCTGGAAACTTACACCACCTTTTGCTTTGCCTTTTTCATAGAGAGAGAATAAAGGTGACAGGTGACAGATTAGCCCAATCCCCGGGGGGGGGGGGGAGGGGGATACAGCAGTATAGAGCAAAGATGCTTTTTTAGAAGGCAATAAAATCCCCACTCTTTTGCCTAAGTAGTTAGCTCAGAGCAGTCATTCTCAACCTGTGGGTCTCGACCCCTTTGAGGGTCAAATGACCTTTTCACAAGGGTTGCCTAGGACTATAGGAAAATAAAAAATATCTACATTACAATGCATAACAGCAGCAAGAGTATAGTTATGAAGTAACAATGAAAATAATTGTATGGCTTGGGGGTTACCACATCACGAGGAACCGCACTAGAACGTCACAGCACTGGGAAGGGTGAGAGCCACTGGTTTAGAGAAAGTACTTTATCTATAAATAGGACTCTTGCATGTTTACCACCTTCATCTCGCACATCAGCCAGTGTGCATGACTGCCTTTCATCTCTGGTCAACCATGCCACGCAGCATGCTCAAACACGGGGGCCCGGTCAGCCTATAAACCAAGGCTCCTCCTATTTGAAAGAGTCTCAGGTTCTGATCTGCGCAGCTCGGTGGCTCCTTTTAACTGTCAATTTGACACAGCCTAGAATGTTCTCGGCACATAGTTTCAAAGAGAGATGGTCTACATTGGGTTTATCTGTGGAGAGTCGGTGAGCCACGGCCTTAATTAAGTTAATTGACGTGGGAAGACCCAGCCCACTGTGGAAGCAAAGGGTGCTGAACTGTGTGAGAATAGAGAAATTGCTAGGCATGGTGGTGCACACCTTTAATCCTGGTACCTGAAAACAGGCAGGTAGATCTCTGTGAGTTCAAGGGCAGCCTGGTTTACCAGACTAAGTCTCGGGCCAGCATGGTGGCATAGTGAGACCCTGTCTGTTGTTGTTATTGTTGTGTTTTAAAGGAGAAACTGAACTGAACACAGCAAGCAAGCAAACAGGAATTCATTTCTCTCTGTCCCTGACTATGGCAGTGATGTGATTGTTTGTTGCTTTTGTCTTGGAATTGGAAAGCTAAAACAAACTCCTTTTCTTCCCCGAGTTCCTTTCTGCCAGGGTATTTTATCACAATAGAAACAAGGTTAGATGATAACTTTCTACCAGGCCTATCTATGGACACTCAAAATTCATAGAGGAAAACAATCTACCATATTCTGTAACTGTTCTCATTCTGTTTTCCATGACCACTTTCTAAAAGTGCAATGCCTATTCAAAAAGCCAGAGCCTCAGTCTCTCTCCATGGCTTGGCTGTGAGGCAGAGGCAGAACAGGATGAAAGCTATCGACCTGCTGATCAGCCAGCTGCATCTGTGCGCATCTGGGTGACACATGCAAGAACTTCAGACTGAGGCAAGTGCCTCCAAAGATGGCGACCATCGATTCCTGACTCCTCTGTGTACACGTGCCCTCTCTCCCACTGAAGTATTTCCCGTCCTTCAATTCCAGGTTAGCAATGTGACTGCTCTGGTCAAGAGAATGCAGCACAAGGGACATTCTTAAAAAGTTGAGATCAACTTCAGATAACTGGCAGCTTCTATTTCCTTTTTCTTGGCACAATTACAGAATGCTCTTCTCAGAAGCCAACCTCGTTGTATGGAAAAGGTCATTTGGGAGATGTAGGAGGGGTCTGTCTTAGTTAGGGTTCTCTAGAGTCACAGAACTTAGTCTCTATGTAGTAAAGGGATTTATTGACGACTTACAGTTTGTAGTCCAACTCCCAACAATCAACTCCCAACAACAGTCACAGCAGCAGCTGTGAATGGAAGTCCAAGGATCCAGCAATTGCTCAGTCCCACAAGGCAAGCAGGCGAAGCAGAGAGAGCCTTCCTTCTTCCAATGTCCTTATATAGGTCTCCAGCAAAAAGTGTGGCCCAGGTTAAAGGTGTGTGCCACCACACCTTTAACCCCGGATGACCTTGAACTCATAGAGCTTTCTATGTTAATCCTGTGGGATTCGTAGCCACTATTCCTCAAGGTCTCCATGCCAAGATTCAGATCAGAAACTTGTATCTCTCAGCCTCCAGATTAGGGCCACAGGTGAGCCTTCTAATTCTGGATTGTAATTCATTTCAGACATAGTCAAGTTGACAACCAGGAATAGCCACTACAGGGTCTAACTGAGGCCAGCAGACAGCTGTGTCAACACCCAGTCATTGGAATGACCCTTCTTGGACACTGCAGCCCAGTTAAGTCTCCAGGTGATTACAGATTCAGCCAAGTGGGGACACACCCAGGAACCTACTCAACCCATTAGGCTGTGACAGATAACAGGCTGCTGTTTGAAGCCAGTATGCTCTGTGTGGGGACACAACAGAAAAGTGGAACACAGACCTCTCAAAAATAATAAGCCAACATTAAAACGTAAATGTTGGTCAAGAAAACATCTGCTGGTCTTTCTTTCCCCAGTTAATCAACCATGCCACACAGCATGCTCAAACACAGGGGCCCGGTCAGCCTATGAGCCAAGGCCCTTCCTACTTTGAAAGAGTCACGGGTTCTGATGTTGGCGTTAAAACGCAGGCTTTCTTGCTGTCAAAAGGACACAGAAGAGGCTGGACTGAAGCTCAAAATGATCCTCCTGGTTCTGGAAGGCGGGATTCCCCCCCACTGTGGGGCACATGCTGAGACCCTCAGCTCTGTGAAAGAGATCACAGTCTGCTTTGAGATCGCTATAACCAGGTCCGGTTCCTATGTGATATCCTGCTACCGTGTCAGTCACTTAAGGCCTAATGCTACCTACCGTTTGAATCTTTTATGTCCTCCAGGGACCCCAGTTTAGAAGTCTGTTCCCCAAGCTTGGCTCTACTGGGAGCTGGTAGAATCTTTAGGAGATGGGCCTAGTGGGAGGCAGTTAGGCCACTCAAGGTACTAGGACCCTTCCATGACTCCTCTCTTATTTCCCAGCCACCATATGGCAAATAGGCTTCCTCTCTCATATGCTGCCTTGCAACAGGTCCCAAAGCAATGGGGCCAATCAACCATGTGCTGAAACTCTAAAATGGGCTCAAAACAAACCCTCTCTCTCTCTCTCTGCATTGATTATCTCAGCTTTGGAGATCTTTATTTACATAGCATATTGATAAAAATTAGGAATTTGAAATTTGATCCCCGTACTGGCTAGTTTTGTGTGTCAACTTGACACAGGCTGGCTGAGCTTCAGTTGAGGAAGTGCCTCCATGAGACCCAGCTGTGGGGCATTTTCTCAATTAGTGATCAAGGGGGTAGGACCCCTTGTGGGTGGTGCCATCTCTGGGCTGGAAGTCTTGGGTTCTATAAGAGAGCAGGCTGAGCAAGCCAGGGGAAGCAAGCCAGCAAAGAACATCTCTCCATGGCCTCTGCATCAGCTCCTGCTTCCTGACCTGCTTGAGTTCAAGTCCTGACTTCCACTGGTGATCAACAGCAACATGGAAGTAAGCTGAATAAACCCTTTCCTCACCAACTTGCTTCATGGTCATGATGTTTGTGCAGGAATAGAAACCCTGACTAAGACAATCCCCTATAATAACATTTTTTTTTATTTTATTTAAAATTTAAAGATAATTTTATTTAACTTACAGTAGTAATGGCACATCAAAAGAAAACTTCCTGGCAGATTATAGATCAGATAAGATGCTAGATTATACAGCCTTGAAATCCTTACTACCTTGGTCCCATGGGCCCATCGTCTCCAAGATGGCATGAAAACTCCTTACAGAAGTTAAATGATCACATTTAACTTCTCAGCTAGCCTGCAAGGTTGTAACTGTGTATCTTCATATTATAGAGGAGGAAGCTTGGAGATCTGGGACGGAACTCAGTGCCAAGCACTTGCCCAGCATGTGCAAGGCCCTAAACTTAATCCCTAGCAGAACACAACAGCAGCAAATAGAAACTCGGAGGCCTACAGAAGCACGAACACAGAATCAGTAACCGGCAAGGCTAAGATTCAAAAACTGAAGCCTTCCCAAGCCAGCCCCAGCTCTGGTCATTACAGTATACGACCCCAGTTCCCTACCAACAAGACTGGTTTGTTTGCTTGTTTCTTCTGACCACTGGAGATACATGTGTGCACATTTAGACTGCACACATTTCAAGAAATAATCTCTGTCCCAGAGAGCCATTTTGGCCACACTACAGGTCATGAGGCAGCCAAGAAACGATTTGATATAGTCCCAAAGCATGGGACTCCTACAGCCAAGACCAGAGCCAACTCTCTGCCCCACCCCAGAGAGCAGAGACTGTTTGACCACCTTGCCTGCTAATCTGAACTGCTTCAACTGAACCACTTCTGGATTGAGGCTCCAGGTTCCTTTTGGAACAGGATCAAGCAAGAACAAGCAGAGAAATACTGACAAACACGTCAAGATTTGCAAATAAAAATAGCTGGTGGCCACTGGCCTCACACCCAAGTGGGCCAAGGTAGGGGGTTCCTGACAGATCCGCACTCCTTGCCTGGCTTACCTCAGTTTACCCACAGTGACTGGCAGAGCTGGAGGTTCTTTCAGGTTTTCATTTTCTCCCTTCACAGTTAGACCTGCTGGCCCACAAGTGAGTTTTAGGCATAGGTAACTAAAAATCTTTGGCTCAGCAAACAAGACAAGTCAGTATTTGTGATTAAAAGATATCTGGGGCTGTTAACAGACTTACAGAGCAAGCCACAGTGGTCTCCTAAATTAAATAGAAGATCTCAGAGAAAGTCTCAATAGATTAATCACAAGAGCCGATTAAATCTCTAATAAATCCCACTTCTCCATCTTGTATCTGAATGTTAGAATGTAGCCTTCAGAACACCAGGTGAACTCATTCACTCTTTTAGAAAGACTAGTACGTATCCTATGGAAAAATTTAACTTTCCAAGATTTTCTTCTTATAAAAGTCATAACTTCAGTCAGGACACATGGTTGTGAGAGGCTAAACATGAACACTGGGAATTAAAAGCTGGGCTGGGCTATACAGAATGAAAAATAAGTAAGCAAATAAATGACGGAATTGTGGAAATGCAGGATGCTGCCTGCAGTAAGCACACACTGATTCTTTTCTTCTTATATGAATGACATATGCAGCATTTATGTGGCATTATGACTTGAGGGTAACAGGGATTACACATAGATTACAAACACCACACCATTTTATATATGGCACTTGAGTTACTACCTTGGCTCTCCTGGATGTGGAGGGCTGCAGAGGATGAACTTGAACATCATTGCGAAGCTGTACTTGGATTTATAATGTTTTTCCTCTTTATAAAAAAAGCAGAGACCTAGTCCCTGCTCAAGTCACCCTAAGGATATAAGAAACCTTGGGTGTTTCTATATAGCCTCCACTCTCCCTGTCCTACCGTGGTGACGATAGCATAGAAGATAACATACTGCATCTTCAGAAACATCTGTGGTGGGTCAACTATGTGTGGCTCAGGGAGTGGCACACTATTAGGAGGTGTGGCCTTGTTGGAGGAAGTGTGTCACTGTGGAGGTGGGCTTTAAGACCCTCCTCCTAACTGCTTAAGGACAGTCTGCTCCTGACTTCCTTTCGATAAAGATGTAGAACTCTCAGCTCCTCCTGCACCATGCCTGCCTGGATAATGGACTGAACCTCTGAAACCGTAAATGTTGTCTTTATAAGAGCTGCCTTGGTCATGGCGTCTGTTGACAGCGGTAAAACCCTCACTAAGACGCATCAGTTGACACAGTGCATCTTTGTCAGCCATATGTGAAAAGGGTTAGGATGTTGATCCCAAAAACACATCCACAGCTCTCTCACCGAAGGGCCATTTTTGACTGGGCAGCTTCTTTGTGAAATGGACTAACAGACAAGGAATACAAATGAATGGACCAGCTGCTAGTGGGAACTTCTTCATTAATCTCGGGTTTACTTGAGAAGCTAGTCAGAGCAGTTTCCACTGAACACCGGTTAGAAAGCTAAATGAAGAAAGCACAAAAATTAAGCGACATTGAAAAAAAGTGAAGTGTTTCCATTGCAGACTTACAAAGTGGGAGACTGAGCAAAGAGATCACTTTTATACATAGCAATGAAATATTTCAAGTGGTAGAGAAAACAACAAAAGTATGTGGCTTCCAGGCCCTGCTCTTGAACATTTAAAAGCATGTGAAGCCTGGGTACTATGCATAGGGTTTCTATTCCTGCACAAAACATCACAATCAAGAAGCACGATGGGGAGGAAAGGGTTTATTCAGCTTACACTTTCACACTGCTGTTCATCACAAAAGAAGTCAGGACTGGAACTCACACAGGGCAGGAACCTGGAGGCAGGAGCTGATACAGAGGCCATGGATGGGTGCTGCTTACTGCCTTGCTTCCCCTGGCTTATTCAGTTTGCTTTCTTATAGAACCCAGGACTACCAGCCCAGGGATGGCACCACCCACAATGGGCCCTCCCCTCTTGATCACTAATTGAGAAAATGCCTTACAGCTGGATCTCATGGAGGCATTTCTCAGGGAGGCTCCTTTCTCTGTGATAACTCCAGCTTGTGTCAAGATGACACACAAACCAGCCAGTACACCTGGCCTTAGATATCTCTTTCTTCACTCCCTGAACAAGTCCTACACTTCTATAAAGTAAGTCCCAGGAGTAACGAAGTCCTAAGCCTAAGGTGTCTCACAGTGGGTTCGAATACACCTAAGTTATCACACAGCACCAGAAAATCGACTCTATTTTAAACCAATTAAAGTTAGAACACAATACTCAGGAGGTGTAGCTCAAAGGCAAGCCATCTGTGTCACATGCATGGCACCCTAGGGTCAATCCCCCAAATCAAATCAAACCAATTAAAGGGAAGCACTGACTCCTGGTTGTACTGACTACACTTTACAAAGTAAAATTAGTAAGAAAGCCAGTACATTTAATCTGGTTTGTGTACATTTACTACTATCTTAACCTTACTCCAAAGGTTCTTCTGATGATAAAGTCCTTGGAAATGTGTATTCCATGCTCTCACAACACAGGGCATGCTGACCTAGCCCTGTCTCTTAGGCACAGACAATGGCGTACTCTCTGCTAATAGCAGTTTCTTCTGCTTCTACTAGACTCTTTTCCTTTTCTGTTCCTTTCACAAATATGCTTGTTCTTTCATTTTTATCTTGTTACTTTCTTTGATATTGTTTTGTGTGTGGACGAGAGGGGCCTGGGGAAAAAGGCACGGCGCTGTGTGTAAAGCAGAGGGTAACTTCTAGGAGTTGGTTCCTCCTTCCACAGTCAGGGCTGGCATGGACTTGCACAGCAGGGGGTGATTTGCCCAGCTGAGGCATTTCACAGGCTTGAAAAATACACTTTTCAAAATCACATGCTTCAGCTTATTCACCAGCAGTCGCTCAGACCCCTCTACCTGACATCTAACATTGCTCACTTTCTAGAAACTTCCCTGACCAAAGTTACTTAAAATTCTGTAACCTCCAATTCCAGTTATTTCTTTTAAACATCCTACTTGAGTTGGTAAGATAATGGCTCAACAGGTAAAAGCATTTTTCTGTCAAACACATACAGACACAGAGACAGTCAGACAGACAGACAGACAGACAGACAGACACACACACACACACACACAAAGAAAGAAACACAGATACACAAAGACACAAAACCACTGAATGTAACAAAATTTACATATATGTAACAAAATGTAATAAAATGTAACAAAAATTACATATATGTAAAAAGAAAAGTTCACCTATTAGCCCTCTGCTTTACTTTGACCTTTGACTGTGACTGTCTCCACAGAGGTACAGGGTACTGCTACTAGGCAGTATAGTAGAGCCTTTAAGAGGTGGGGCAGAGTGGAATGTTCTTAGGTCATTGGCATGTGCCCTGAGAACTGTGGGAACCAGAGCTTCTCTCACTCACTCTCTGAAGCTTATGGTGTGAACAGTTCTGTTCAGTTTTGAACAGGCCAAAAAGCAATGGGGCCACTCCATATAGCCTGTATCCCCCAAGACACAAATGTTCCCTCCTATCTGAAGTCTTAATCCCTGCCCCAGAATCTTCTAACATCGTTTCCTCTTTCAAATCACTTTCAATAATCCTCCAGTGTAAGGATTAAACGTCCCAGGGACTGAACCCAGGGCGTCGGGCATGCACAGCAAGCACTTTCATTTGCTAAGCCATCTCCTCAGCCCCTTGTTCTGCTTTTTGGGACAGGATCTTATGTAGCACAGGCTGGGTTTGAACTCTGCCTCCACTTCCCAATTGTTAGGATTACTGACTTGTGTTACCATTCTCTGCTAAACAGCTATTTTTAATATCTCACAACCAATCGACTCTGCTTTGCTTACTGAATCCCAAAGGCAAATCAAAATGTACTTAGAGTCTTTAAGAAAGACTGGGTTTAGCTGAAGGCCCCAGCAGGGAATTTCAATTTGAAACCCAGAGGAAGGGAAACAAAAAGTCAAACTGAGTGCAACTCTCTGATTTATTCTTTCACTTTTAATGGGCATGTTTTATGTCTCAATGTATAGATGCCATATCAGCATATTAATGTTGACAGAAGCAACATACCTCTGTCTCTCATGATAAACAGGATAAATGAAGTAGTCCCACCTTTGAGTAGACTTTCTGAATGTGATAAAAGTTTGCAATTAATTGGTTTAACAACTTTATTTGGAATTTCTACAAACTCACGCTGCAAAAAAAAAAAAATCCATGTGAATACTACGATTGTGAAAATTTTTGTTTCTCCTGGTTTACTTCACAAATATGGCATGATTGACATGATAGGAAAATTTATGATTGTAATCATAGTCATACCTCAATATAGAAAGGATGATATAAATGTGACCATGTAATAAATGTGCTTATCATCATACGTATCTTCAAAGTTGTAACAGGACTCATAAAAAGGGGAACACAGTGAACAAAAATAAAGTGATAAAACCTAAAAAAAAAAAAAAAGAAAGAAAGAAAGACAGACTGGGTTTAGAGGGAGAAAAGGCTACTAAACAAAGCACACAGCTTGCAATTACACGGCTCTCAGAGAACAAGCATGGGAAGATAAAGAGTCCTGTGGTTATTCTTAACTTAAATGGAAGTGGACGTTAAGGTCTCATTCATAAATAGCTTTGTGATCTGCTGGCTTCAGGAGGAATTTCCCTGTGACCACATACCAGATGTATATGGTAGTTGAGAAGCCGGCTAAAAGGCTCTTCTGAGGGCACATGGGAAGTTAAAAGTGCTGAAAAGAAAAGTCTCTTAAAGTAAAGACAAAGTCATCAAGAGCTTCCACCGGAGCCCAAGTCTCCAATTAATCCCCCCACGTTTAGATCAGGTAACTGAAGACTGAATGCACATGAGGCCTTAGCGTCTGAAGTTATAGCTTCAGTCAAATCTTTTAAGTTCTTAGAAAATCTTCTCAAATGCAATGTGGCTTATCCTCTGGCACAGACCTCTCTCTCTTTGCCTAACTGTCTGACAAAATAAACCAAGAACAATCTGAAGAGCACAGGGTTTATAAACACAAAAGAGAGGATTGCTTCATGTGTCTGCCTCGTCAAGCTAACTCCAGTGTGTCGAGTAGTGTTTTTAGGGGAAAACAAAAACATGGTCAGAACAGCCGTACTCTGGGAAAATGAAGGAACACCGATGTGCAAGTTTGCCTCCATGTTCCCAAGCAGTGTCAGAACACAAGGGTAGCTTCTAACTGCAAACAACTTCTTGCCTTCTGGAACTCTCTGAGATAGTGCAACGGGGCATGCCTACAATCCCAACACCTCAAAGGAAAGAGGAGGAGGATTCAAAACAGACTGAGCCATTCACTTGAAGATAAGTAATGAGAAGAGCCAGTTCTGGAGTCTCAGAGGGCAGGTATCAAGAAGAATATTCACTACTTCTTTAATGAGATGAACACTACTTGACTGTGCAGAGCTCTGTAAGGCTTGGAAACTGGGTCTGGGTGGGCGTGCTGTCTCTTACTATGTATCTGTCAACTTTTAGGAATATGTGACTTAGTACTGCAGGCGACTAGGAGGAAGGTCAGATCTTCACGTCAGTTCTGAATGGATGTAAGATTTTGCTGAAGTAGATTTTACGTCAAGGCTTAACCTTCTAAAAGATGCCACGTGTACCCATGAGCCCCAGGCGATGGCAGTTACAAGTAATACTCCACGCAGATTCCGCTGTAGACCTGAGATGCCTACTAACTAATTCATCTGCTGCTTGCTTGGCTTCTGGTGCCTTCCTGTAAAATTACAGAAGGATTCAGCCTCAACTTCTAAAGAGACTCAGGTAAGGCCATCTCTAACAGAGCCATTAATGAACACCGAGGCCTGTTTACATGTTGCCAGCTTTTAAATGCAATTTCCCTTCTTAATTAGCATGTCTTTGCATCTAATTTGTTTCTTCAAAAGAATGTTTTAAAAAAAATGAGTAAACTATGCATGTACGGATGTCATTTAAAATGTTGGTCTCCATACCTGAAATTCAAGCCCAGTAACTCCCGGCAAAGTAGAAGCAGAGAAGCAACTCCACGCAGTTGTCCTTTGACCTCCACATGTGCACCGTGACACGGGTTTTTCCCAGTCTCTCTCCCTCCTTCCTTCCCTCCTCCCCACACTAGTAATAATAATAAATTAAATTTCAATTTTTGATGTGAAAATGTACTACTCACTTCAGTATATGCTAAATGGGCTGGTATGTATTAACTCGAATTTCCTATAGATTACTGGTAATAAAGTCAAAAGCCTAAGTGTGAATAGCTCATCATGCTGACAACCCATAATATCAGACTTCAGAGGCAACAAAAAGAGATCTGCTGAACGACATTATAATAAATACAGAAATATCAGTCCTTGGGTCTCACACACACATACACACACACACACACACACACACACACACACACACACACACGCATATGTTCTGGCTAAATTATTATTCTACATTGGTCATCTTATAAGACAGTGGCTCTCACCCTTCCTAATGCTGTGACCCTTTAATACAGTTCCTCATGCTGTGGTGACCCCCAACCATACAATTATTTTTGTTGCTACTTCATAGCTGTAATTTTGCTACTGTGATGATTCACAATGTAAATACCTGCATTTTCAGATAGTCTTAGGCAACCCCAGTGAACGGGTCCTTTGACACATCCCCCCTACAAAGGAGTCATGACCCACAAAGTTGAGAACTGCTGTTACAAGACCAAGAAGGATCTAGAACTCAGGCTAGCATTTCCTTTCAGATTTTATTTCAGATTTACCATCAGCCAAGTGTACTTTAAGCACAGAAAATATTGACAGGTTTGCTTGGCAAGAAGAGGTAAGCCAACTGTTCTGCCATTGCTCACGGACAAGCACAACACTGGGCCATGCCAAGTGGCTTGTACCCAGCCCTGCTTTACCCACACCTGCCCACATTAAGAAAT
>JADRCD010170639.1:4271-31108 GCA_019843815.1 Montemys delectorum | reverse complement strand
GGAGGAGGAGGAAGAAGAGGAGGAGGAGGAGGAGGAGGAGGAGGAGGAGGAGGAAGAAGAGGAGGAGGAGGAAGAAGAGGAGGAGGAGGAGGAGATTCTCAATCTACTGATATGGTCCAGGATAGGCTAAGATTTGAGCACTGAGGTAGGGAGGAACCTGTGAGGGAAGTTTAAGGCAGTGAACAAAATTTACCTTCCAGGATAGCAAGCTCATATCACCCCTGTTGCTCAGAAGGTAAAATATCAAATCCCACTCTCTTTGAGGCTGAAGTTGTATTTCTTTAAAGGCACAAGGACTATGAGAGCCAAGGATTTGGATACCTCAAATTTCTAGTGCCTAGTGACTATGAGACTCACACCAGGAGTTCTAAGTTGTTAGGAGTGAAGTTGGGAGCGGGATACCACTACAGAAAAAAAAAATGAAAGGTAGAAATTCTCAACTGAACATCAGTAATTGGAGATATTCCATGAATAGCATACTGATGGTGGCCAATAGGGCTGCTTCAAGGTGAGACCAGGGTCTTTTTCTTCTCTTTGTCACCTCTGCTCACTTATTGGTTATGGAGTCAGATGAGCAAATGCCCACAACATTGAGACTCAGTGTTGAATCCTGGGTATGGTGGAACCTTGACCCTGCTAAAATGGCAGATTGTCCCCAGACATCCAGTTTCTGGGGACAGGAGACCAGAGAGCCACATGAAACAACAGCTTGCTTAACGATAACAAAAAGTCTTGGCACCTCACTCTGAATCTTCAGCTCCCCTCCAGAATTGAGGTCTTTCTCCTGTTTAGATAAGATACTCACAGTGGGGTGCCAAAGACTAATGATTTAGTGTCAGGAGAAGGTGATATTTTTGATGATGAAGAGTTTCACGTAACTGTTAAGTATTATTATAATTAGGGAGCTAAGCAGATACAGTTATCTTGCATCTACTAATTAAGCAGGGAAGTAAATTAATTTTTCCCTATCCATGTTCATTTGCCTGTTGGTTATTTTTATATCCAGTACAAGGAGAAAGCCTTATCTTTTTTCAGTATGGATTATATATGCTTTGTAAGTCTGTCCAACCAATTTAGATAAAACCAGATCCACCCCAGAGAAATTTTACTTGGGGTGGGTGGGGTGGGAGGAGGCTTCCTTGTCTAAGTGAGTTATAAATAGCTGGCAAAAAAATAGAAAGTCCCAGCTGCAGTTAGAGGGAAAAATGTTACTGTATAATTAGTGTGAGTCACTGTCCTCTTAGTTGAGAGTGTGTGAGCCAGAGAAGGAGGAGGCACAAGGGAGAGTTGGGTTGGAGGGGGAAGCCTTAAGCTGGCAAACAAGTGGATCTGGGTACCAAGTGTTTTCTAAGTTTCCCAAAGGCAGGCATTTCAGAACAATTGGATACTAACAATCTCTGGTTCTCTGGGAGAATTTGGCAATTGTGATGGCAGTGTATATATTAGGCTAGTCTATGGTCTACTGCTAGCCTAATATATACACTGACTTCCAGGCCATCCAGGGCTACATAACAAGTCATTAAATGTATGCACAGTGCCTGTCTTTCACTTTCTCCTTAAGGCCTCATTTCCTAGGAAGTTCAATTGTAGCCCATCTATAGTCTTTCTAATGTTTTCTCCAAGTACATTACCTTGTACAGCACCTAGGCTGGTTCTTGGTGTTATCTTTATTGAAAAACTCCATTATCTATTTGGCCAGCATCAGATTTCCCAATCAGAGCAAGCCTTTCCAAAACTGGATTCAGACAAAGGAAAGGTTGGTAAGATGAGTACTGCATGAAATTGAAGCAGGTCTCAGTCTCAGGTGTAAAGTTTACTTAAGACCCTGGGATTAAGGGTCTTCTTAAACTATGTGCTCTGGATGCCTGGCTTGCCTCAATCCTAGTTTAAGTCACTCTTGGTAACCATATATTAGTAATTAACAGAGTATCGTGTACTAAATAAAAATCGTCCAGAGGTGATCAGGTATTAGCCCTTGTACCTGTTAATATGTTACTCTATTAGAACAAAGAGTTTGCAGATGTTAAGTTATAGAACTGAAATGAGGATCTCACCCTACATTTTCTGGGTTGCCTTAAATATAATCACAAGTGTTTACTGATGTTGTTAGCCAGTGTGTAAATGGATGAAAATGTGTGTTCATGCCTATGGAAGTCAGTAGTCAAACACCGGTATTGTTCCTCATGTTATGAGACAGGGGCTTTCCTTTCATGGAGTTCATTGAGTAGGTCAATCTGTCTGACTAGGAAGCCCAAAGGATCTACCTTTGTCTTTGTTTTACAGAGTTCGGATTACAAGCATGTGCTGTCTTATGTGTATGTTCTGGGGTTCCAATTCAGATTTTTATGCTTGTATGGCAAGCACTTTAGCAGTCCATTTACAGATGTTTTTATAAAAGAGAGACCAAGGGGTATTTAACTGCATGGAGAGGAGTCTGTGGCAATGTCATGACCATAGTACTGAGAAAGGATTTGAAGCATAAGCTGCCAGCTTTGAAGATGAAAAGAGACACTGAAATGAGGAAGGTTAAGATAGATCTGCTTTTCCCCCTAAGCTGCTGCTACTGACACTTTGGATTCCTGAAGCCATTCTTGGAATCTGTACTGTTAAGAGAATAAATGTAAAATAACAACCTGTGATATCAGCTTCATGATAGCAAGTTTGTGGTGCTTAATTACAGCAGGAAATGAATATAAGAATTCAGATTTCTCCTTTTTACTTCTCTCAAACCACTGTAGGAGTTTGGGATTAAGGCTCATAAATGGGTTGGAGGTGCATGGGCCCCTCAGTCCCAGTATAGTTCTTGGCTTACCTTCTGATTTTTATTTCCAAACTGCTAGCCTCTTTCCAGACATTTGGCTTTTGTTGCTCCCAAGCTCAGGGTTGACACAAGTGGTTGGGTTGGGGTATTCAAGAAAGGAATGTTGGTAAGTAGCACAAAGTGCTTTAACTCCATAGTGGCAGCAAACAAGATATTTTCTACACTAAGATATATATCTAATAAGAAGTTATGCTCATTCCCACTATATAGATTAGTAAACAAAATAAGAGAGGTTAATTTATTTTTCTCAATTCTCATATCACAACAGGGATTCTTTCCCCTTCACAACCTCTGTTTTCTCCATCACATAGAGAATTTAGAGCCCTTTCTTACAGACTGCAAGATCTGGAAATTAATGATTGCTATTTACAATAAGTCTTGCACCAGGGGAAATGAAGCCCTTTGACCCTCTAGACAAGGGCTTCTAAGTTTAAACCTTTTCTGGGCTTGGGGTGCTGAAGTAGCCATGGATTCTCACCATGCCAGTCATAACTGGTCTCCTATTATTCCTCTGACACCTTCCTGACTTTTGGTACATGTCTTCTCATTTTGCAAGGCTCAGATAGACACATTTGCTATGCCCATGTCCTCTACCTATATTCAGAAAACACTAAATCCCAAGTGCCTATCTGGCCAAGCTTCATCTGATACCCTTTGGGCAGAATAAGGGTGGCTTCAGAGTGCTTATGGCTCCCAGATTGCCTGATTTCTCTCTTTCAGCATCACAGAATCTGTGATTTACCAATTCTGTGTTTTATCCTTTAAGGGACTGGGCTTAGTGCCTTGTCCATAAAGGTCACTCAATAAATATTTGTTCAATGAGCGAATGAATTAATACATAAATATAATAAAGAAGAACGTTATTATTTCTAGAAAATTAATTCTGGTGTCTCCGAGGAGCACCATCTAAGGCTTGCCCCTGGGGTGAGATAAAGCTGAGGAGGATGCTTCAGAGGATAAATTCCAGCCTGACCCTTTGGAAATGAGGTGAGGGAGTGCTGCAGCAATTTTTCCTTCTTGGTTTTTATATTTCATTTTAGTAACTACAGCCCATCTCACCCACAGTGGAGCTGTATGTCTCGCCAAGCACATCGACATAGAGTGAGTGCACCTGGGAGATTATGCGGGGAATTGAAGATGAACATCAATTTACTTGGGCCTGAAATAAAAGTTTCATGGTAAGAAAAATCAGTAATGTGAATCTTCCTTCGAACTCAGAGGTAGACGAATGGGCAAACCTAAGTAGTGCCACTTAAAAAACATTCAACAGAATCCAGGCTGTCAAAGGAAGAAAAATTTTAGCCAGTACCCATGGGGGTTGGGAGGGGAAGAAGGACATGCAACTCAGACAGCACAATCATTGCCCATCCTTCTACTTCATTTCTCTCCATGTCACTCTGAGCTTGGCCCAAGGAGTACATGGCTCAAGAAACTCATATTGTCCCTTCAGCCTTTTATCTTAATGATTATATGTCTTACATACACACAAAAAAAAAAAATGCTGCCATTTTTAAAGCCATTGAGGACCTGGAAGGTGTGAGTTGAAGAGAAAATGGCAAGCTGATCGAGGAATAGGTTTTAATCTGGTTATAGAAAAACAAGCTCACAAAATATGTTTGGCTTGAAGATAGGTCAATTGCATGAGCACAGAGTGTTTTGTGCCTCCTCACTAGTGAAATGCAGAGAAAGTGTGTAAGTCAGATAGAGTAGAAAAGCCTGACCTCTGGAATCAGAGGGTACTAGGGACCTGTCTCAGCCTTGTCTCCTGCTAAGTGACAGTGACATGGGAGGGCCAAGCACCATATCAGACACATGAGAGTCTAATTTATAAGTTCCTCTTTCCCCTGATCACTTGTCCACCAGTTGAGATACAGAAATACTATTGGTACCATCATGTAAGATGTTCATGTTTTATTATATATTTTATTATTTTAGTGTCATGACATCACCCTCACTGGCCCTTTCCCAGGACATTAATTGTAAATTTCTCTCAGTAAAATGACAGAGCTGCCGCAAATGTTTTCTACACTCTTTCACACTGTTCTTCAAGTTCAAATTATAATTTATTTCCTCCCCCTTGGATATGGGGCCATTAAGGGAAAATATTGAGTCATGCCAGCAAGTCACTTTCACTATCCCTCAAAGTTTTTTTGAACTCTTCTATAAGAAAGTAGTGGTCTTGGGGCTGAGAGATGGCACAGCAGGTGACAACACTGGCTGCTCTTCCAGAGGCTGGGTTCAGTTCCCAACATTGCCCTGGGAGATAACAAGTGTTTCAAGAAATCTAAAACCCTCTTCTGGCCTCTATGGGTACCAAGCATACATATGATACATAGACATACATGCAGGTGAAACACTGACATACATACTTTTTTTTAAAAAATGTAAAAAAAAAATGATTTTGATATACACATGTGTGTTCACATATGCCCAATGTGAGCATATGAACATACATATATATATGCACTGTGAGTTCAGATTGCAGGTCTGATAAGTGGCTTCTTAATTCTGTCAACCTTTAAAGCAGTAATCATGTACCCATTATCTTCTGCATCTCTGAAAACTCTTGAGGATTTGAAAGTAGTGATATATAAAAAGCTGTCACTTTTGACACTGATGTGGTGTGTCAGTGATCCTGTGTTACAAGAAACAGATATGCACTCAGAAGCTTCAGGAAGCTGTGGGCCATCTACAAGGAAAGGGACCAGTTTGGAGAGTGGAGACGGGTCTCCATGAAAATGTGAACACTTGGGCTAACATGATCTGACACCTGCTTTTCCTGTTTGATAGAAAATGTGACACTTTGAGCCTGAACACTGGTGCTTACTCAGAGTCTAGTCTCTAATTCCAAATTTTCTGTGGTTTTGTCCCCCATATCTGTGGCTCGCTTACATAAGTTGTGTCTCCAGCTAGTGCTGGCATAACCTGCTTATGTGTCCACATATACTGCACATCAGAAGTCCAATTCATTTTTCTCCTTTACACATTACAATAAAGTTTAAAAAAGAATTTTCTTGGGCAGTTAAAGGTGCATCTTCTATGGTCACAGGCAAGGTCAAGGCAAGGAAGAATCTCATTATATACATGGATTCATGGATGTTTGGCATTTTGAGTATAGAAGGTAAAAGTACATGTTCCAACCTTTGAAAAATATTTTAAGTTTCAAAAAAGAACTTTAAACATTACTCTGAATCTTTGATCCATAAATTCAACTCACAGAATGTGCAGTAAAATCATACTGAATTCAGAAACAAAATATTCACAAAAATTTTCAACAAAACATTGATAAACTTAAGATAAGTTCCAAGTTTTCATAAAAAAATTGGCTAGATGACAACTTAATGAAATTTCCTTACTTTATAAATGTTCATAAAGTTTTAAATTATTTGTGATGTTTCACTAGCATGTAACAACTTGGCGAAATAATAAATTCTCTTCTAACATTTCCATAAAACCCTATAATATAACTTTTCCTTAATTCTTATAGTTGTCTTGTAAAGAGATTTGTTATGTTATGTTCTCATCTATGAATATATTCAATTTTATCATATTATTTATTATTATACTAATTTTTACTCTCATATAATATTATTATATTATTTTACAACACAGACCATATTTGTTCTTACTCATCTACTTCCTCTCTCCTGAACTCCCTGCTCCATATTTACTGGACTCTTTCCTGCTCTCAAATAGTCACCTTCTTCTTATTCTTTGTCATATGTGTTCTACTCTGTGTTTTAGCTCTTTCCTCACTTTGTCCAAGATCTCTTTCTCCCCTATCCTGGCTTCTCTTCTATTTTTATCATACACTCACATATATATGTACACATACACATACACACACACAGACAAATCTAGCATTTTGCATATAAGTGAAAACACTGTTTGCCTTCCTCGATTTGCCCTACTTTACCTAATGTAATGATCTCCCTCTTTTCTGTAAATTTTTTTTTCATATTTTTTATGTAAAATTCTGTTTTCTTTACCTATTAATCTGTTGGTAGACATCTAGCCTAGTTTCATTTCCTGGCTATGTATACTGAGTACACTGGTAAACATGAATCTGTGGCATGTTGACACAGAGTCCTTCAGATATTAACGCAGCAGTGGTTGTAGAGAGCCAAGCCTGAGCTAGCTCAATTGCTATTACAAGATGGCACCAGCATTCGGTGTCTTCTCCCTGTAAACAAGTAGTCTGCGCATGTGCTAAGGGCCAGAGCGTGCCAAGTCACAGCCTATCCCAGGGCATCACATGAGGTAATGAGCAAACAGCCAATCAGAGGTGAACACACCGCTCCAGGGTATATATAAGCAGTGCCTTTTCGGGGTTGGGGGTCCTCCTCTTGAAAATGCAATAAACGCTTGCTGCAGAAGGATCCTGGTGTCCTCGTGCGTTTTTGCTGGCGAGACGATTGCGCGGATCACAGATGGTGCTGAAACCCGGGATAGGCACCTAGGGAACCCCTGTTCACGGGGAGGATTCAGAACTGCAGGACAAAGGTATGCTCTGAGAGGTATGTTTGGTCTTGTTCTTTTGGTTTCATTTTGCTTACAAGACAACATGTCAGAAACAGAGCAAGATAGGAGACTAGGACCTCAGAGAGAAAAAAAGAAAAGGCATGCTTAAAACGAAAATAGGCCCTTCCAAGGACGTTCAGTCCGCGGAAGCGAGAGATAAGGGAAAGGACGCCCTGGGAGAGAAGCATAGGAAGGATCCAGTAAAGGAACTGGAGGTCTTGGGGCTTGATAGCTCTGAGTTAAAAGAACTGAGTTCCTCCGAGGGGGAGAACCTAGATGAAGAGGTGGCCCGCTGTGGGGAGGAAAGGTACCATCCAGATGGGCGGCAAAATTGAGAGCAAAACGGCCTGTGGTGAACTCACAGGCAGCATTGGAGCAGATAGGAGAGGAGCGTTCGGTAGAGTCAGAGAAGGAGAGTTGGATGCGGGGTCTACTATCGACCCTACAGTTAAAATTGAATTGTCACTTGTTTATCCAGTTTTTCAAGATGCACAGGGTCAGTGTTTTCATGAGCCTTGGATTTTAAGGTTATAAAGTCCTTGGCTGAGTCCGTACTTACGGATCACTGCCTCTTTCACTTCAATTTGCTAATGAACAGGCAGACACTAATCATGCAGCTGGGAATCAAGCCTGAGATAGAGATATGCTTTTGGGGCAAGGTTGCTTTGCTAATCAACAGACTGGTTACTCATTGCAAGTCTTTGAGCAGGTGAATCAGATTGGTAATAAAGGGAAGGTAAGCGGGAATCTTACAAAAATTTTACAGGGCACCATAGAGCCGTTTTCTGACTTTGTGGCTAGATTAATAGAAGATGCAGAGAGAATCTTTGGTGATCCAGATACAGCCATGCCGCTGATCAAACAACTAGTGTATGAACAGTGCACTAAGGAATGCTGAGCTGCCATTACTCCATATAACTAGAGGCTTGGATGAAGGTGTGTAGAGAGCTTAGAGGCCCGCTAACCAATACAGGGAGCAGCTGCCGTGATGCAGCTGAGTAAGAACAAATAAATACCCTTTGACAGCTAGCACAAGTAGGCTGCAAATAAAAATATCCTGGCTTGTGTGTGATTTCCATACAATCCTCAAGGACAAGGCATCATAGAACGGGCTCATCACACGCTAAAATCTTATTTAATAAAACAAAAAGGGGGAGTCGAGGAGGTTCTACCCTTAGTGCCACGAGTAACCGTTTCTATAGCACTCTTTACTCTTAATTTTTTAAATCTGGATAGTCAGGGCCATTCGGCTGCTGACCACCATTGCTTAGAGCCTGATAGGCCAAAAGAAATGGTCAAGTGGAAGGATGTCTTGACTGACCAATGGAAGGGCACAGATCCTATCTTGATAAGATCCAGGGGAGCTGTTTGTGCTTTCCCACAGGAAGAAAACAACACATTCTGGCTGCCGGAGCGATTGACACGAAAAATCCTCATCACAGAAGATGGCTCCCCAAAGGATATCCCGGCAGATAATTCCTGTCCTCATCATGGCTCTCCAGAATATTAGATCTGTCCCTGGCTCAAGGATTTACTAAATTTACCTCCTAGATTTCTTCAGCCTTTTCTTTCCTTAAGGGATGGGTGGGAATTGGCCTGTTTGGTGTTGCCTTGTGTGCTGGCTTAGTGTTTCTTCTCTGAATGGTTTGCAAGCTCAGAGCCTAACAAAAACGTGACAAGGTAGTAATTGCCCAAGCATTTGCTGCACTAGAGCAAGGAGCCTCTCCCGATATTTGGCTCAGCATGCTAAAAACAAAAGCTAATGGTCAGCGAGACTTAGCTCTTGATCCCCGTAGGGTCTCATCCCATTACACACGGGAGAGTGAGTCAAACTGCCATATGTCCTCGAGGCCCGCTGCCTTTGGCCCCTACGACAGGATTAGGCTGATGCCATAAACCAGGAGCACACCAATGAGTAGTGATCCAAAGGATCCCACCGATCTCTTGGTGCAGGTAATGGACAGCACATCAGCTAGCCTAAGACATGGGGCATCAGCCAGAGCCTATCATTGAAAACAAAAAGGGGGAGATATAGAGAGCCGTGCCCGAGCTAGCTCAATTGCCATTACAAGGTGGCGCCGGCATCCGGTGTCTTCTCCCTGTAAACAAGTAGTCCGCGCATGTGCTAAGGGCCAGAGCGCACCAAGTCACAGCCTATCCTGGGGCATCACATGAGGTAATGAGCAAACAGCCAATCAGAGGTGAATACGTCACTCCAGGGTATATATAAGCAGTGCCTTTTTGGGGTTGGGGGTCCTCCTCTTGACGATGCAATAAACGCTTGTTGCAGAAGGATCCTGGTGTCCTCGTGCGTTCTTGCTGGTGAGACAATTGTGCGCAGTTCACAAGTGGTATAGCCAGGTCACATGATAATTCTAAACCAGATTAAACATAATCTATGTTGATTTCCACAGTGGATATTTACATTCACATCTTCTATGACAGGTTATATTGACATTGTTAAGTTTTCTTTACTCCAAATAGTTATACAACTTTATACAATTAATGAGTTCACTCTCTCATAGCTTCCCAGATCTACCTGCATACTTCCTACCCTTCATGTATCTTGGTTCCTGTCATGAAGGCCAATCTGCAATGACAAAATATTATTATGTGGCCTGCCACTAGCACATGGCTGACTTGTCAGGGGATATATACTCCAGTAAAGATGGTCTTTCTTCCCCCAGTAAGTAAGAATTACCTCAACTAGGGATCCCTACCTCCTATATGCTGAGATTATCATTTGTTTTATGTTTTTAGGATTTTTTGTTTGTTTGTTGTTTTCAATAATAGGTTATGAAAATGTTATCTAAAAGCAATTTTAATTTGTTTTCCCTGATGCCTTAGGGTGTTGAACATTTTTCAAATATCAATTGACAATTTATATTTGTCCTTTTAATAACAGTATATTAACTTCATCATAGCATTTATTGATTAAGTGATTTAGTCTTTTGGTGTTTAATTTACAATTCTTTATATAGTCTATAATTTAATCCCCTGACTAATGTGTAGTTTGCAAATTTTTTTATTCTGATGTTATTGCTTGCTCTGCTATGCAGAGCTTTTGATTTTATGTAAATCCAATTGCTAATTATTGTAATTCTTTCCTGAGCCATTGGAGTCTTCTTTGGAAAGTCCTTGCCTGTACACATAAAGTCAGTGAACTGTTTCAGGGGTTTAGGTCTTCAGATCTTTGACTAGTTTTAAACTGAATTTTATGAAGGGTAAGACAATCTTCCTTAAATGGATTTCTAGTACTATCAGCATTATTTGTTAGTCTTTATTTCCAATGTGTATTTTTGAGGTACTGTTGATATTAGGTGTTGTGATCATAAAAAGATAAAGAAATATTAATATATGTTCTATCTGTGGGGGAAGGGAATATCTTGGTGGGCTCATGCAAAGGCATCCACTCCCCCTGAGAGACAAGTCACAGGATGGTAGAGCATAGACTAGAGTTTATTTAGGGCATGGGGAGGGGAGTAAAGAGAATAGTAGCAGCAGAGAAAGGCAGAGAAAAGGAGAGAGTAGAGAGGTAGAGGCCAGCCATGACCACGTGAGGGGGGGAAGGGAATGGGGATAGAGGGAGAGCAAGGGAGAGGCAAGGGTATAATAGTAAGAGAGGCAAGAGAGGAAGAGAGAGAGGAGGGGCCAAGCAGCACCATTTATGTTGGGCCAGGCCTACCAAGCTGTTGCCAGGTAAAGATCAGGAGGAGCATACCTGGCTGTTGCCAGGTAACTATGGGAGTTAAGGCCAGAGTACCAACATTAGAAGTGAGCTTATTTTTGTTTCTTCTCTTCTTCTATTGGTCTATTTATTAATACTGAGAAAATACTGACCAGAGGTTGGAATCTTATTGAGGGAGACTCTTTCCCTGAGGAACTCCAGTCACCAGGTTTCACTCACAGAATACTCTAACTGTCCTAAAGTGGACCCAGCCCCCACCCAACAGAGTAAAATACCCAAACTCAGTATTTGAATTCCCACCAATCCCTGGGCTCACTCAAGCTCTGTACTTGAGATTTCACGAATCTCTTCCCTGAAATCTCTACCCTAGAAATCTCTCCACTGCCCCTCCCCAAAGGAATCCTATATAAACCTTGTCTTCTACTCACTTCAATGGTGTTTCTTACCTCAGCAGAGGCAGCCATCTTCCTGTCTCTTCCCTTGAAACAAATCTCTCATGTGGCATGATTTCATGGTAATCTTTGGTTCTTGACTGCCAAGGTACATTTCCCCTCAGAGCTATAATACTTAGAAAGGGGTGACAGGTTTACTTTAGGTCATAATTGAGAGGATACAGTCAATCATGGTAGGGAAGAGGAAGACAGCCATCATATTGTACATACAGCCAAGAAGTAGACAGAGAGATGAGAGTTCCTGCTACGTTTGCCTTCTTTCCTTTATTTAGCCTTCTGAGTTCAGCTTGGTTATGTAAGAGACAGTATGACATGGTTTCCTGCCCCTGGAACAGAGCCAGAGGACATGGACCTCCACAAGTGTTGATTGTTGCTGTGGGCAAAAGGTTTGTTTGTATAATAGTGTACATATTTTCACATTCTTCCTTTGAGGATTTTCTCTCTGGCATGGTTAATGTCTCCTTGATAATCAGAGATAGCAGGAGTCTGGGAGGCAAGGGTGTGTCTAGGTCTCATCAAAATGGTAGAATGCTGTGACCTTCAGGACAGCCCTAAAAGCTGTGGAAAAGAATGCTGAAAACGGATTCGAAAATATATCATTTCTCAACTATGCAAAATATAAAGATGCAATATGAATTGCATAAGGAGCTTCACCCATCTAAAGGAACAGAGGCACCTGTACTATGAGCCCAGTTGTTAGAATGATACTAATTAAAGAAATAAAGATATTTAGGGAGATGGTGATCCCAAGGCAAGATTGTACCCAGTTAAGTTTCTTTGTTTATGCTTACAAAGGCAGGCAGATTACTGAGTTCAAAGTCAGCTTGGGACAGAGATAAGTTAGGTCCAGGCATGGTTGGAATGGTAATTTCAGGGTGGGGACCCACCAAGGTGTCTTATTGTCTGTGCTTGTGTTTGTGCTTACTGTCTCATTCAAGGGGCTGGGATCTAGAGATGCTGATTCATGGGATAATCAAAAGGGAACCTGTGGTATTAACTGACTTGATATGTAAATAAAACCTGAACTTTTGATCTACAAGAGATGATCTATCCAGAGAATTTTAAGAGTAGCAATAAAAAGTTGTCTCTGTCTAGAGTAGAACAGAACATGCAGAGTGGGAGGGACAGACAGACAGACAGGCAGACAGTCAGTAATCTGGAAAACCATCTCGAGCAGAACATAGGCCACCAGTTTAGACCCATGATTTGACATTGAGTTTTTGTTTCATTACTCTCAACTCTCCTTCTTTCAGAATCCCTCTCTAATCTAAGGCTGGTCCCTAGCAACAACTCATGGTATACTGCTGCCCATATGCAGGGTAGGTCTTCCTTCCTCAGTTAAGCTTTTCTGGAAATGTCTTCAAAGACACATCCAGAGCTGTTTCCAAGACAATCTAATTGCAGTTAGATTACCAGCGAAGGTTAGTTACAATTATATGACTTTCAGAGTGTGTGATCATATGGTAAAAAGTTCACTATGAGTTTGCATATAAATTCATGTCATAAAATGAAGAAGAGGTTTATAATAGAGAATGTCAACATGCATAGCCACTAGGAATAATCATTTGGCTAAACATTCATCATTTGCTACTAGCTCACAGGTTCATGGTGAGTTAAAAACCATAAGTAAGTTATTCTTGAAGTTTTGTATAGATAAAGTCATATTTTGTCTCCTTTCCTTGCACCTGTGGTATGTACCTTTAGCTCCTCCTTTATGACCTTTGATTAATGGTTTTTATACCCCATTGGAATGTACTCTATCTGTTTTAGAAGTCTGTTTATTATATTAGAAGCAATGAAGTAGTTCTGTAATAAAAGGGGCTTGAATATCTTTGTCTGAGTCACCATTCTCAAATGGTGGTGACCCTAGCATCCTGGTTGTTTCTGCATAATAAACACTCTTTATTATTGCATACTATTTGAGTTTAGAGTCTTCTTTCAGCAATTTTTGAACCCTAACACCAATCCTTGGACAAGGGAGGTCTTCTATCTTCTAGTGTCTTTTCTAATTTCTTTCTTTGGTACATTAAAATTTTCATTATAGTGGTCTTTTATCTTCACAGTAAGGATTATTCTTTTAAATTTTATATTTTATGACAGTTATTTGGAATGGTAATGCCTGATGACCAGATCAATCCCAAGAACATATATAATAAAATGAGAATTGACTCTTGCAAGTTGTCATTTGATATTAATGCCCATGATACATCAGCATACACACAAACACACCATAGTAAAAGTTAATGGTGAAAATGGCATATTAAAGGTACCATTACTATTGTATCAGAACCTTTCAGTCTTTCATGTTTCTTAGTGTTTGTTTTGAGAAACAGATCCCAGCAATAAATGTGATATACTCTTAGCAGTTATATCTTCTTGAATTGTTTCTTAATTCACAAGCATTTTGCTCCTATTACTTTTCTGACCAATTTTGGCCTGAAATCTATCTATTAGATATCAGAATAGCTATGCTGGTCTGTCTCCAGCTTCCCTTGACTTAGTAGATTGAAGTCTGCTAAGATAAAAAAGATTTTTTTATCTTTTGATCTAGGAGATGTTTTTGCTAGTAAAATGTGTTTCCTGGAAATGGCAAGTTGAGGAATCTTTCTTAAAATGCAATGTCAGTCCTTGTTGTCAACTTGAAGTTATTTAAGCTTAAGATAATTCTTAAGTGATATGTATTAATTTCTGTTTTTTATTGTTGTTTTCTGGTTTTCTTGTATCATTGTTTGTTTCACCTGCATTACTTAGTATTAAGAGCTTTGCTGGTTCCTGGATTGGGTACAATGGATTATTTTTTGTGCCCCTTGTTAAATTATTCCTCTTATGAAATCTGGTGTGTGCGTGCGTGTGTGTTCTTAGAATTGAGACTGTCTCTCTTCCTTCTGTGTTAGGATTTCTTCAAGTGATTTCTGTAGTACAGGATTGATTGATCCTGAGTTGGCTTAGTTTGAGCTTATCTTGAATTGTCCTTATTTTTCTATCAGTTTTATAAGAGTTTTTCTGAAAACAGTAATCTTGGCTGGCAGTTATTTGCTTTGGGAGCTTGAAGTATGTTGATCTGTATTTTCCTAGATTTACAGGTTGCTGACAAGACACACTTCATTTATTATATTTCTCTCTCTCTCTCTCTCTCTCTCTCTCTCTCTCTCTCTCTCTCTCTCATAGACAAAAAAAAAGCATGAGTAGTCTATCCTCTCCATCTATATGTGAGTCTCAGGGATTCAACTTAGAAATCATTCTGGATTTTTAAAAAAATGACATGAAAAAAACAACAGCAACAATAAAAATATGTTTAAAATTACAATAGACTCTGTTGCCAAGAGAAATTTCCTTGATTGGCTATGAGAACTACCCTCTATGTATGTAACCACAATCAATGAAATTATAAGGAGAGCAATAATGGCTATATAAAAAGGTTCAGAAAGAGAAAAGGAAAAGAAGA
The DNA here is from genome assembly GCA_019843815.1 of Montemys delectorum. Classification (NCBI taxonomy): domain Eukaryota; kingdom Metazoa; phylum Chordata; class Mammalia; order Rodentia; family Muridae; genus Montemys; species Montemys delectorum. The sequence continues at coordinate 16,181 of JADRCD010170639.1, read as the reverse complement.
AATGATATATTATAATCTCAAAATGAAAATAAAATAAACAAAAGAAAATTATACTGAGGATGATAGGAAAATGAGCCACAGGATTTAAAAAGAAAGAAAAAAAGAGGAAACTATATAAAAGACTATGCAATGATGAAGAAAATGTATAAGTTATGTGAATGTATGAAAGTAATCAGCATATAAAAGTATATTTTCTTAAATATGATTAAAGAAAGCTATAGCTAGAGATTTAAGAATAAAAGTAGAGGAAGCTCACAGGGACAGTGTTTAGTCTTTCTTATCTTTCCTGTGGCTAATGCTCATACCTGATCTTTGTTGTACTATCATCCAATGCTGATGGAAGAATGTTATTTCTTTGTGTAATAGGGGCTTAATCTAGTTGTACTCAGGTTTTTTAGTCCATGATCTAGGAAGGTTCTCTCACTCCACCTCCAGACTCCTTGGTATATATTCTATTCCTCAAGTGGCTATGTTTTAGCTATAGGGAGCTATTTAACAATTACATTGAGAGACTTAAATGTAAGCATAGCACTGAGACCTGTATTAGCTGAGAATTTGTCTTCATATTTTCAAGACCCACATTATTTCAAGAATAATGTGGGTGTTAGTATATCAGGGAAGCTTGAGAATTGCAAGGTTCTAAAGCAGTGACTGACCGATAAGTGGGTCCAGGTGTTGGTGTATCCAATGAGTTTATAGTTGATGAGATCAAACTCTAAGGTTGTCCTCAATGTTAAGATTTGCTCCCTCAACAGAAAGTAGAGTTACCGCACCCTATGCACTTTCCAGCCTAAGTTGAGCATCTTGTCTTCTATGCTTGGTTTGTCAGTACCTAGACCCTCTATCTAGCCATACCTTCCAGGTTCTCAACCCTGACTTCCAGGGTTGTCTTTCACTGTTAGGCTGAGGCATATTAAATGTAGGTTCTCTGATAGGTAGTTTTATTTTCTGTTCTTCACTATGGTTCAGTTCCATGCAGTTTGCTAGCCTTTAAGAGGGTCTCTGTGTCTTGTCTACCACATCATATTTGGCCATGGGATAGGACTACCTCTTGACCCAAACTTGTAGCTCTCTTGAAGATAATAAGGGCTGTGGCTTGCCCCAAGTGTAAGGTTCTAGTCTCCTCACTACAACTTCACCTTTAGAGAGAATCTTTTGCTTCACAACTGCCCACCAGTGCATGGTAGCCATTAGCTGGAGTTTTATGGCTTCTTTACTGATCACCTATTTTTTTCTGCATGCTTATCTAACATCTACTTAGTACCTTTATGAATTTCTTATGTTTTCTCTCTCTCTCTTTATCTCTTTTGAATAGATTTTATATTTTCTTATTATAATTCTTCTACTTCAACATCAGCTTATAGTTAACCATCTTACCTAAAAATCATCCCAGTTTATCAAATAATATTCCTTGATCATATTTATCTCTTATTATTCTCTTTTCTTTTGACTCTCCCTCCCTGTATCCTTATCTTCCCTAAAAGAAAACTTACCTTCTGCTTCTAGGCTTTTCTCCCATCTCAAGAACCCATATGAAAGAACATAGTAAGTCTGTGGAATTTACCATCTTGGATGACTTAATGTCATGTCACCTTGGAAACTTGGTAGGGTTGATCCTGTTTAGTGCTCAAATAGAAGAGAAATCATCAATGCAAAATTATGTGTATAATAAAACCTAATATTTAATTTATTAATAAACATAAAGTAAAATTTTTACTACATAAAACCTAAAGCTGATAACTATAATGTGAATCTGTATGTTTAATTTCATTTTTCAATTATGTATCTCAAAAATTTATTTTGAATATTAATCATTTTATACTAAAGATGGACCTTTGGGTTCCTTTTACATATTAGTTCATGGACTGATACTCTGAGGAAGCCTGAGAATTAGGATAAGAAGAGATAATAGGCAGAGTTGATCAGACATGAGTTTCTGTTACATTCCATTTTGTTACAAGAAAAAATATCCTAAATAGACCATTTATTTTGCCAACTAGCAATTAACCTTATACCTCTTTTGTATATTTTAACACTTCTCTTTTCATGTATAGAAAATGATAATTACCTGGTCTGAATGCCTCCAAACCCTAGTGAATCATTGTATTGAAAGCCTCTCAAATAACAGCATTTGTGAGATATATTATGATAAGCAATCAAAGGAAACCATGTAAAATACCATTGATCACTTTTCACTTGGGAACACAAATCTTTAGTTATATCTATTAAAGACGTATCACTATAGGTGAAAATAACATCCAGTTTGGCAGAAATGTATAGTGCTTGTTCTTCACTTTATAATAATGTTCTTCTGCCTTTTCCAGGTTTGTTTCTGAATGTTTCTATTTATATTTATTGCTTGAACAGTGTGTTTAGAATCTAGTAGTCAATAAAATCAATTTTAGCATTACATAGAAGACAGAATTATAATACATCATCAGTGTATGTCAAATAATACTTTTGCCTTTACCTGAGGTCTGTATTATTAATCTATGCAACTCAAATTTTCAGATTCATCTTAATTTATTCATGTATTCATTCACTTATGTGTTCATTTTTTAACCTCACAAAAATAGTTGTAGAAAATCCTAGAGTGTATCTAGGAGGAACACGTGACAAGCTATTATTGCTATCAGGATTGTGATAAACAATTTGAAGATTAATATAAACAGTTTTCTAGGTGTTAGAAGCATGGTATTTAACTAGTTAAAGTCACTGTTGTTATAGGACATACATTTCATGAAAGGATACATAGCAAAAAAAAATCCTCCTATTTTAAAATTATGTGATATATATATATATATATATGTGTGTGTGTGTGTGTGTGTGTGTGTGTGTGTCTTGAGATATATACACATCTCCCAACCCCTTCTATTATATACATTGGAAATGCCACTTACAATCATTAAGTTGATGCATGCATAACATATAATAATTTAAGCAACTATAATTGATAAATGTGTATAAATAAACTCACATCCATGTTATGAATGGCATGATTATACTTCTATCAAGCCACACATAAACATAAAATAGAGTTCAAACTCAAGTTCTGTGAAGTATCAGTTTTATGAACCTTTTTCTCAAATGTAAAAGAAGCAGCAAAAAGCCCCAAATAAATATTAGGTACTACTGTATTACTAACTTAAAAGATTAATAAAGTAATGTTTGGAATACATCAACATGTGAAGAAATGTATTATTCCAGAAAATAAAAGAAAACCAGCTAAGCATGGAACATACCAGGACCAATATTGTAGCAGAGCTGTCTAAGAATCTGATGCTTGAGCAGATACCCAAATAAAATGAAAAGAGTAAAGCATGAAAATAACAGTGAAAGAGAATTCTAGAGGAGTCAAAGAGAGAGTGGAATTTGATTGGAGAGGAAGAGGGTTGGGAGCTGAGAAGAACACTGTTTGTGCTGTTTTCTGGGTTTTGGTGTCACCTTGGCAGAACTTGTGTTTTCTTTTCCACCTCTGTGCAAAATGTGTCTTAAGGGGACATGAATTCAGAGAGAGAGAGAGAGAGAGAGAGAGAGAGAGAGAGAGAGAGAGAGAGAGAGAACTGAAGAACACAGTATACTAGGTCTGGATTCTTCAAGGAAGAAGGAGTTTGTGCATAAAATAACAAGAGATCATTTCTCAAGTCTGAGGAGTACAGAAGCTGCCAATCAACCTTAACTGCAGCATAAAAGCTAAACACTGAATGACCAGTAATTCTTGTTATTCCTGCTGGAGAAATGAGGTCATAGGGTGCATATGTGTCCTGACAACAGCATAAACCCACAGACAGATGAAGGGAATCAAGACTGAGTAGGTCAGAGATACAATAAAATTATAGCAGAGAAGAAAAATTGGGATGAGTTTCTGGATTTGGCTTGAAAGGCTTGAGAGATAACACTTCAAGTGAAAGTGAGTCACTGGGAGGTACCACATGGTTGTGAGGTTCACTTCTCAGACGTCTACCAGGTTCTTAGAGTGAATATTACAGAAAAATCTCCACATTGTCCTATAGTGTCTAAGATATGAACTAGGGTTTGTTAGAGTCTAACTGGCCTGCCAGTGAAGAAATCCTCAAAGCTAGGCCTTCTAAGCCTTCTACACATAAGAAAGGAAATACTGAACCCAGCATTTTACATTTCTTGCATTTCCTGGATATGTAGTGGGACAGGGAGAGCCTAAAAGACAAACTGAGAGAGCTAGAGAGCAAGAGAGAGTGAGAGAGCAAGAGAGTAAGAGAGTGAGAGAGAGCAAGAGAGAGAGAAGGAGAGAGAGAGAAAGAGAGAGAGAGAGAAGGAGAGAGAGAAAGAAGGAGAGAGAGATTGACTTTGTGTGTGTGTGGTATGTGTGCATGAAGAGGGAAGAAAATCTTAAAAGAGACTGGGGTGGGTAGAGAAGCTTACCTTCAGAAAAGCAGAGATAAACATTGAGTGAGTTATGCAAGTAAAATTATTATGGAATGACTATTTTCAAGTGGATAGAGGAAAAGTAGGAAAAGTAATGAGAAGGAGAAGACAGAGGAGAAGAGTGGAGAATTATATAGCTGCAACATCATTCTTCAAAAATGAAGAAGAAATAACTTTCTTCCTCAAAGAAAGATTGTGGTAACATTTTCCTAGGTTAAAAAGAAGTGCTTCAGAGGCAAGGACTATGATAGGCCAGAAGCATAACCTATAAGTGGTAAAGAATTAAACCCACAAGACAATATGTAGTAGAAGTTAAATCCTATCATTTCCTCTTTGTTTAATAGATAAGATTATTCAAAATAATGCCAGGAACAGTATAATTATATTCATGCATACATCAAGAAGCACATAATTATGCATATGTTTATATGCAAGTATAACTGGTAGCACTGATATGTAAAATGAAGAAAATAAAAGTATTCCCATCTTCACATAGTGGTACAAGTTTGTCACCTTAGCATTTGCAAGTTTTGGGCAGGAGGATCACAAGTTCTAAGAGAGTCTCTGCTACATAGCAAATTTCCAGGCAGCTTGAGCAAAATTCTGCCTCAAAAAGTCATTAAAAGGTAACTACACTGTTGATGAATTTGTAAAATTATTATTTGAGAATTAATTGAGTTAGTTATATATTGCAAATTACAGGACAATCATTATAAAACCTATATATTTAATTCTATATGATCCTTTTAGCCTTGAGTTTTATGCAGGGTGATAGTATGAATCTATTTGCACTCTCCTACATAATAGAAGTGAAATTGGGAATAACTTTGAACATATTGGCAGAGGAGATAGGTTTCTGAACAGAAACAATCCTATAGGCAGTAAGACTGACAATGAATAAATGGGACCTCATGAAACTGAAAAACTTCTATGAGGCAAAGGACACACTCCCACTCAATGTACAAAATGTCTGCCTTATAGAATGGGAAAAGTTCTTCATCAACACCACATCTATTATAAAAAATATATAAAGTACTAAAGAAAAGAGATATCAACAAACTAAATAACCAACTTAAAAACTTGAGTTCACTATGGGACAGCAAAGCATGCCAGGAAGCTTGGTAGGTAGAACAAGTTGAGGCTCTGTAAACTCATACCTGAGACTGTAGGTGCCTCCCTGTTCCCTGCCAAATTCCTGGTCTGGATCACTTGCCAAACTGTCTATATAAGGAAATGTGACCTATTGTCCTGTAGGCCCAGAACAGAGTTCTCCATAATGAGGTACCTAGAGTCACTGAGGTTTTAGACAATAAGCTCCCTTTCCCAGACATTTCTCCCTGCAAAAGGTAAATACCTTTTGCACTCCATTCCACACTGAGAAGTTGGTACTGTATGCATCAATTTTCCAGGATGAGTAGTTAATTAACAGTTTAGATCCATGGACTGTTTCTTTCATCAAGGTTCATGTGGAGAGCCATGGAGAAGGCCTTTGACTAAGGAGCCTCAGCTTAATTTTCCAATAGAAGGCCTATCTGCACTCCCACGACTGCCCTCAGCTTGCAGCCCTCCAAGTCTGCTCTAAACTACTCCACTCACAAACCATCCTGAATCAGCTGTGCCTCAATGTCCAGGAGACTGGGAGTGCCCAGTCTAGACCTTGTTGAGGCCTATGGCCTGACACTTCATTCTAGACTTCTCTGTGCATTTTTTTTTTTTTTTTTTTTTGCTGGCAACTACATGCTGGTAAGCCAAGGAATCCCAGCTCCCTCTTTCTTACATCACAGACTGCACTTTCCCACTATTGGAGCATTGATTGTCCTGATGCTACATGTGTGGGATAAGCACAATCAAATTCTCTATGTTTTGCCTCCTAGCAGCCATCTCCAGAGGCTTGGGGGGACATGGACCAACAGTAGAGATATAAACAAAAGAGAAGAATCTCAATCAGAAATATCCTTAGATGTTCAACATCTGTACCCATTAGGGAAGTGCCAAAAAAAAAAAAAAAAAAGAATGTAGAGCAAGGGGTACATTTTTCCATTGATTGTGGAAGAGCAAATTAGTATAGGAAATTGGAAGTCAACACATTGGTTTCTTAGGAAAAAAATATACACTAGAAGGACAGGTGCTAACCTATGGTCATACAAACATTATTGATAATAGCTAGAAACAACTTAATGTTGTTTCTGAAGAATGGATAAAGAAAATGTTTCACATTTATACAATTTACATTTACAGGTATTAAAATCAAAATCTTGTTCCATCCAGGCAAATAGATGGAATAAGAAGACAAATATAATATGAACTCACTTACACATGGAAATTACTTTTAAAGTAAAGAATAACTATGCTACAATCCACAGATCCAGAGAAGCTGAGTAACAAGGAGGGCTAAAGATGCAGATGCATTCATCTTACTGTGAAGGGGAAATAGAACAGACATCTTGGTTGTATTGGGGTGGGTTGTAGTTAGGGGAGGGATCTAAAAGAAAGGTAGGGATGAGAAAAGGAGCAATCAGAAGGGAGAGGACAGTAAGAGACAGTACTAGGAGAATAAATTACAATGGGAGGGGTATCTCTGTTACAAGGTAGAAAGATAGTGCAATGGAAACTACTAGGAATCTATGAGGGTAGCCCCAGCTAAGATTCCTAGTGGTTGGAAATATTGAGCCATCTCCTGTAACCAGCAAACATCCAGTGGTCAGGTTAGGATACCAGCCACACCCCTACACCCCTACAGTACTGGACCTGATGTTCTTGAGGTAAGTGGCCATATCCAAACCCATAGTTCTCAGGTCTTCTTGTTGGTTCAGTAATACAACCTCTCTCTCTCTCTCTCTCTCTCTCTATATATATATATATATATATATATATATATATATATATACACACAAATATATATATACATATATATGTGTGTATATATGTATATCTATATATGTGTATATATATATGTATATATACATATATATATGTATCTTCCTGTTAAAGAAGGGACCGTAATGGAACCACCCTCTTGACAATGACCTAACAATGTAGGTTCTTGAAAAGGAGGCAATCCAATGGTTAGAACAAGGCCTGAAGGCTCACTTGTCAGAGACACTAGAGACAGCAGAATGTTCTCTTCTTGTTTTTGGACTTCCCAATGCTCAGGCATCAAGAAAGACAGCAGGAAAGGCCATGGTGGTGTATGGAGGCAAAAAAGCCAAATACAAGTGTAGAATTAGGCAAGACTTTCCATAATGAATAGATCTAGACAGACAGAGAGCTGAAAGGTGGGCTCCAATGACTTTGGAAGATGGTATTTAATAGGTAGGAATGTGTCACTCAAATGAAGAAAACAGTTTCTACAAGTATACAGTGTGGTTTGATTGTATCTACCCATCATAACCACCCATCTACTCATCCCATGACTTGCAAAGAGACTCCATTCTGGCCTTTATTTTTCTATTTATTCATTTATTTATTTATGATAGTAATTGATCACTGTTATTACTATTTTATTTACACTCTGTATCTAATTAATATGGATTATTTAGGAATAGGTATGTGGCCACTGACTTAGTACACAAGTACAGTCAATCTATCACTGGTCATATCCTCAAACCAAAATGAGTCTCCCTCTCAGAATACAGGAATTACAAACAGTACTTCAGCTGGGGTGAGGACCTCAGAAACCCCTTCTCTACAGCTAAGAAGAGGCACAAAAAAGAAAGATGCACAGGAATCCCATAAAACAGGAACCTGGAAGCCATAATGTATACAAAAAGGACATGTAGAGTAAAAAGAGAAAAATTCAATATATAAATAATAAAGAAATACAAAAAGTAAATTACAAAAATTGTCCTGATAGGACATTATGAGACCAGAAGTCTCCATAGACATAAATGGGTTCATTTTCTGTTGGCCATCTGCTGCTGAACATGAGGACTGCACTTAAGAGTAGTTTGTTTCCCTAGAGACTGTCTTAGAGAAAACTAAAGTTTCAACTACAAGTAGTCATCACATGGAGATAATCCTGGGTTAAGGATGGGTGCATGAGGCCCCTTCACCATTTTAGGACTGAATATTTCAAGATATCTCACTCTGAATAAGGTCTGGCTATGGGTCTCAGTATCTTTTGATCTGCTTCCGGAAGATGCTTCTCGGATGAAGGTTGAGCAAGGCATTGGTCTATGACTATAACATCATTAGGAGTCATGGCTGGCAAATGTCAATGGGAGGTCTCCCCTTTTCTGAAGATGAATGGAAGAGTAGATGGAAATAGAGCTCGTGGAGGGATTAGGAAGAGAAGATGGGGACTAGTGAATATGGAAATTAATACAATATTAAAAGAATTATAAAGCTGGAAAAAATCTTGATTATAATATGTAGCGACAGGAACAGAAAATAGACAGAATCAAGAACAAAAGAAAACCTTATATTATGATGAGGAAACAAATTCGCACAGATGCACACATGCACACGCAAACACACACACACACACACATACACACACAAACACACATATATACAAAAAGTCAGGGAGAGACAGACAGAGAGATTGCCAGAGTTAGAGACAAAACAGAGACACAGATAGAAATTGAGAGCAGAGGAGGCATTTCAAGAAACAAAAGTCTAGTGTTTTCTCCATGGATGTTATTTGTAAGGGACTTTATGAAGTTTTTCCCCTCTTTTAGGATTGGTCAGTTTGAAAAAGACAAAAGGGGTGATTGGCCTACAGCTTTGGAATAAATATGTCCCAATCAGGAGCTGAACTTGTTCAGGCTCAAGAGCAGCAGGGAGATAGGGGTGTTCAGGGGTTACTGAGGGAAAAAAGCTTTACCAGACCTCTGTTTTAAATTACCAAGTTTTATTGCAGGACAATGAAGAAGCAGCCAGCCATCTTGGAAGTCTACCATTTTGGTTAAGTATGTGGCCACTCTACTGACATCTCTGCTTAACAGTCAATGTATTTAACCCCTAGTCTAGGTCAATGATGGTTTTTAGTCTTCCACTGCTTCTCTATCACAGATAGATTTATAAACTGTCAGGGTGTGGGGCCTCTACCTGATCCATGACTGTCCTGCCGTAGGGCAATTATGGAAGTTCTGTGGCTGCAGATCTTGGTGACATGTTCAGCATACTAGATGCTTGGGACCTAAGGAGTCCCTTCTCCTGTAGGCTTTTGATAATTTCCAAATTATCAAATGTACTTAGCCTCTTCAGAGATGTATCCTCTGAATTTAGATGTCCCTGTTCCCACTACCAATAGATTGAACTCACCAGAGTTTATCCTCTCTCTCTCTCTCTCTCTCTCTCTCTCTCTCTCTCTCTCTCTCTCTCTCTCTCTCTCTCTCTTTTTCTCTCTCTTTTAGTGTCACAGGAAATTCTGCTCCGGATCCTGATTTGGAACTAGTTTCCAAAGAAAGAAAAAGTAGTTCCAACTATTGTGTGTGTGAACCTTGTTAGTTTTTAGGAGTTTGACCTAGCCAGTAAAATGAAATCTCAGTCTACACACCCATCTCTACACACCCACAGAGGCATGCAAATGTGTATGCAAGGATATATGCATGATCACACAGTAATAAGCAATCTCATGTACATAGGCACATGCACATATGCACAGGCACATATGCACAAATGCACATAACATGTGTAATAGTGATCTCATGAGCCTGCCTTTGTAGGTACTGGTAGGAAATAGCATGAACAGGCATGTGGACATGAAGGAGATACTGCACAATTTTTGGGAATAGGAACAAATGAAACTTAGAACACATTACAAAGAAGAGGAAAGGAGCAATGAACACAACTGAGCTTCATTTTGACAAGGGAGACAGGATAATAATTAAGTATAAAATTGGCCCCTACTTAGGAATAGCATGGAATACTGAACACATGCACATGACTTGGACTCCTCAGGTCACTAGCTTGCTAAACATGGAACCAGACACTCTTTGTGAAGGTGGGAGCTGACCAGGGGATGAACAGTGTATGACTTTGGAGCAAACACCACTGGGAACAACAGAAATAGAAAACACAGAGTATAGAAGGAAGAGATGGTATAGCCAGGCAGTGAGGGAGATAAGCAACTAGAGAAGAGGTTAGCTGCCACAAAACACAGGATGGGGCCAGAGAAAGTGTAATGTTCGATGTTTAAGTTTCATTTGGTTGCTGTGACAAGAACTAGGATTATATGCTACTAAGGGAAGAGAAAGTTTTCTTGCAGGTGACAAGTCACAGACCATTACTGGAGAGTCAGGACAAGGACTCAAGCAGGAATTTAAAGAAGAAGCAATGGAGGATAGTCTCCTCTCAAAGAGGCCTAGGGTGCCAGGTTCCATTTTTTAAACTGGTGGGTGTGGCTGAACCTGATGTTTACAGACAGAGTCTAAGACCTGAAATTTTGATCATGGCAATGGAAACTGATTCTGGGAAAGACAACTCCTAAGTAGCAACACTGACATGGTGGGACTAGTGACTGTCACAGGAATGCATGTTTTCTCATTCCACACAAAACACATCCAAGGTCACACAAAAGCAAGTACACAGAGCAAGTATTTATGGTAGCTTGGGCTAATTAGGGCTGAATTTATGACTAGGCTTCAGATGCAGTTCAATAGTAGGGACCGAGATTGCAAAGCTGATGGACTGCCTATATCCAGAAATCTCTGGGAACAGTGGATATGGAAACACATGTATACCTGTGTGGATTTCTGCACCTGGGAAGTGGGAGGTGGATCAAGGAGTCCTTTAAGAAAGTCCTGTTGAACAAGGGACACTAATGGAACTACCCTCTGGACCATGATCTAACAATGAAGAACCTTGGTATCCAGGCAACCCAATGGTTAGAACAAGGCCTGCAGGCTCACTTGTCAGAGACACTAGAGAGGGCAGGATGTTCTCTTGTTGTCTTCAGACTCCTTGAGGCTCAGGCCTCAAGAAAGACAGCAGGAAAGGTCATGGTGGTATCTAGAGGCACAGGATTCACTCTTGCCTTCAGTGCCTGTGGCCATTTTCTCAAAAGGGAAAAATCTTAACCAAAGGTAGCCAAGACCAGGACAGCAGAGACCAGGTCACCACTTGGGTTTTCCTCTGTGTTTGGCACAGTAATAATTCAGGGAACCTTGGAATGAGAAGAATAACATAGAATGTGGCAGACATGTGCCCCTTTGAACCACGACCTTGGTCTTTCCTCAGGGTGAGAAAGCTTCTGCCCCACAGGATCTGAGGGAGCCCCGTAGAGAATCACGAATCAGGGCAGAGACTGTAGTGAAACTGGTGAACAACCTGGTGCCTTCTCTGCAGGAAGGGGACCCCTCTTTGTGCCTGCCTTTCTGTCCACATACTGAAGAATTGCCACCCCCCCTACAGGTACTGGACCTGTTGTCCCTGAGGTAAGTGGCCATCTCCTACCATTTCCTAGCCCAGAGTTCTCAGGTCTTCTTGTTGGTTTAGCGTTCTCTCTCTCTCTCTCCTCTCTCTCTCTCTCTCTCTCTCTCTCTCTCTCTCTCTCTCTCTCTC
>JADRCD010170636.1:0-16259 GCA_019843815.1 Montemys delectorum | reverse complement strand
CTCTCTCTCTCTCTCTCTCTCTCTCTCTCTCTCTCTTTTTCTGTCTTCAGTGCTGGGACGGAACCTAGGCTGCCATGCAAACACTCCATACCCAGCTCTGGGACCCTCGCATCCTTTCCAGCAGGTCTCACCTTCAGCACCACCTGAACATTCTGCCTCCTGGCTTCTTGGCCTTCTGCCTTTCTCCCAGCATACTTATGCCTTCTTAGGCTGGTCTTTCTGAAGTGTCATCCTGGTTCTGATTTTCCCAGAGACCTGCTTTTTATTCTTGAAGGTTCTACTGAGCTCTTCTGAAGATTGTTTTAACTCAGAGAACGATACGCCTTTTTCAGCCCTGGCAGCCATCTGCTGCATGGGCCTTAGCTCAGGACCCTTCCTTAGCAAGCTGCTGACCATGTGAGCTCAGAACGGAAATGTGTTGAGTGTGGGGCTTGCAGAGCAAACTTCCAGTTTGGGGCAGTCTGAGGTAGGTCATTCCTTTGACTGACTAGTTGGGCCTAACTTTGTTCATGAGTGCCTTTCTTCCTCACCCCTCTTGGTCGCGCACACCTCTCTTCTATTTCTGTCCTCTAGCAACTTGTGTGTCTCTCACACTGTCTCAGACACCTTCCCTGAGCTCTAGGAAGACTATCTGGTAGCATTGACCACTTGGAAGGGGATGGTGTGACATGATCATGACCCTTTTGGAAGCTGGGCAGCATCCTTAGGTTTTGGTTGGTTGTTATTGAATCCAACTGGCCACCCAACAATCATTGATAGTAACCAAGTAAGACCGTAGGGAGGAGAGGGAAACAGGAGGGCCAGGCTGAGTGGCTCTTCCTGGAAGCCACTTGCCCTTCCAGACTCAGAGATATCCCTGTAGCTTTGTCCTGTACCTCTCACATTCCTTTGTTGTTAGAGTTTACATCCTGGGTGAGACAGATGTGCCAGACCACCGTTCACACCCCGTGCTGCAAGAGCCTTGCATCACCAGCACCCTGGGAGAGCACCCCTATAGGATTTAGCTACAGACGCTGTGTGCACTAGCCCAGTGGACTGGCTGGAGAAAACCTCTCTCCCTCCCATAGGGGTTTTGTCATTAATGCTGTCTGCTGGCAGTAAAGGTACTTGAAAAACTATGTGCTGGGTAGAGATCTACCATGTACTGTGTGCAGCACCCTCTGTGACGCCCTGAGGAGGCAGAGACTGCCTGTCTCGCAGCAGGAGACAGGCAGAATATGCCACACCATTGGTTAGACATGACCTTAACCCATCTCCCTGCCTCACCCTTCATGTCTGTCCTGCGTGCAGTTGGACAAGCTCAGAACCATTATTGAGAGCATGCTGAGCTCCTCCTCTACACTGCTGTCCATGAGCATAACCCCACACAAGTCCACGAACGCCCTAGTGCCTGGCCAGATTGACCCTGAGGCCACCTGTCCCGCCTGCAGTCTGGATGTGAGCCACCAAGTCAGCCTGCTGGTCCAGCGCTATGAGCAGTTACAGGATATGGTCAGTGGCCTAGCTGCCTCTAGGCCATCCAAGAAGGCCAAGCTGCAGAGCCAGGTGAGTCTCTGCCCAGCTCCCTCACAAGGTGGCTGGATGTGGAGATAGGAGTGTATGGGAAGGGTGGGCCTAGTGGGCGGCACACACAGCGCCCATTCCAGGATGCAGAGACACGGGCACCACTGCAGGACACAGAGTTCCTCAGTCCCGGTGTTTCCCACACTTTGTAAATGTCCCCTGGAGGGAGGGCTTGCTGCTCTCGGATGCAAGATCCAGATCTTGTTCTCGGATGCAAGAATTGAGATTTGGTTTAAATTGTTGCCCACACCTCACCTCTCAGGGATCACGGGATAACATAGTACATGTGAGCCACAGTCACTGATGACTCCATAAGACCACTGATGCCAGTCCACGGACATGTGGTGGCAGTGGGGGTTGATGACTATATCCAGAGGAGGGACAAAACTGTCTTGGATACCTCTGAAGAAAGCCAGAATGGGTTTGAAGTAGGGTGTCGGTCGATGGTTGTGATTTTTAACATACGTGTGTTTATTTGGGTGTGTGCCTATGTGCACATGCACGTTGCACGGTGTACTTGCAGAAGCCGAAGGACAGCTTGCAGGAGTCAGTTCTTTGTTTCCATGATGTAGGTCCGGAGGGTTGAAGTCAGGTCAGCAGGCTCAGCAACAAGCCCCCCACATGCGGAGGCGCCTTCCTGGCTTTGTCTTATTTATTACAGTCTTGTGTGGTAGCCCAGATTTTTACTAGAACTTCTGACCTCCGCTTCCTGAGCACAGGGGGTCACATTCTAAGTTCGGAAGGCAGCCCTACTATGGGACCGCTTTATGGGTTGCCCCGGCAGCCTCCAAAAGCTCCCGTCACTGCTGCAGGATGAGGAGCTGCTGGGCCATGTGCAGAGTGCCATCCTGCAAGTCCAGGGCGACTGTGAGAAGCTCAACATTACTACGAGCAACCTCATCGAGGACCATCGGCAGAAGCAGAAAGACATTGAAGTGAGCAGCTGCGGGGCACCCGGGGTGGAGAGGAGGCTCATCCACCCCACACACCCCTGCCACTCAGCCCTGCCAACTCTTCCCTTTCTCTGTCCCGTGGGCCTCCAGGTGCTGTATCAGGGGATAGAAAAGCTGGAGAAGGAGAAGGCCGACAGAGAACACCTAGAGATGGAGATTGATGTGGTGAGCCTCTGGCTCCTCCCCAGCCAGCATGGGGGGATGGAGATGGAGAAGGCAGGGGATACGAGGGCAGCCCGCAACATGGAGACAGGCCTCTGGAGGAACCTTCCCAGCCCGTACTGGTCTCTCTCGCAGAAAGCGGACAAGAGCGCTCTGGCATCTAAAGTGAGCCGGATCCAGTTTGATGCTACTACAGAGCAACTGAACCACATGATGCAGGAACTGGTAGCCAAGATGAGTGGACAGGAGCAAGACTGGCAGAAACTTCTGGATAAGCTCCTGGCAGAGATGGACAGCAAGGTGAGGCTGGGAGAAGATGCAGGACAGGTTGAGTTGCTCTTCATCCCTGGCCCTGCCATCGGGACACTGCCACTCTCTCTAAGCATAGATCCCTCCCCCCATCTACCTGCCACCTCGAGCTCACCTGGTGCCCATCCCCTAGCTGGACCGCCTGGAGCTGGACCCGTTGAAGCAGATGCTGGAGGATCGCTGGAAATCACTGCGGCAGCAGCTCAAAGAGCGCTCTCCACTCTACCAGGCCGATGAAGCAGCTGCCATGCGAAGGTGAGGCCAGGAAAGCAGTGGGGGACGCTGTGCATGGCCTGTTCTGCCCAGAACTGCCAATCAGGTGGGGGGGAACTGCATTTTAGAGTTGAGTAACTTGGCCAGATCCTTCAAATAGTGGTGGGGAAAGGCAGAAAGGAGGTACAAGGCGCTTGGGGTTAGATTGAGGAACACTGGATTTCTAGGGCAGAGAGACCTCCAAGATGTCCCTTGAGAACCTGGCTTAGGGAAATCCCACTCATGTCTGTCCACCAGGGGACACCAGAGGCACATACAAGATACCAAGCTGGCTAGCTGGTCCAGAATGTGTGCCTGCACCAGGTGAATCCCCAGGAAGTAGGGCAGGAACTGCCACTCATCCTGCAGAAGGGCCAAGCTTTCTGGATCTCACTGTCTGTGTCCCATTCCTGACAGGCAGCTCTTGGCTCATTTCCACTGCTTGTCCTGTGACCGTCCCTTGGAGACAACTGTGACTGGACAGTGAGTGGGCACACCTCAACCACAGCATCTGGTGGCAGGGAGAAGGCATCGAAGCAGGGGTGTATCTCCCCGTACCTACTCATCTCACCTTATCTCACCTCTTGTCCTGGGTCCATCTCTGTCCCTAGTCCCTGGTCCTTCCTATAGGGCCCATACTGAATATTGAGGCTGTCCTGTAGAACATGGCAGCAGGTGGCTGAGTGTTGGGATTTCTCTCTCACATACTCCTCCCCTTTCTCTCTGTCCCTACCCAGAGTCATCACTATGACCCCCATAATTCCGAGCATGCCAGGGCACCGTTCTGTCCGGCCTTACACTGTGTTTGAACTAGAGCAGATCCGACAGCAGAGCAGAAAGTATGGGACAGTGGGATCCTGGGAGGGGTGGGGTGGGAGGGGGGCAGAGATGACTCCAGAGTGGGATCCTGGGCAGGGGAGGGCAGGAGGGCAGGGGAGGGATGGGTGGGATGGGAGGCAGGCAGAGATGACTCCAAAGTGTGTACTGGGAGTAGCCCAGAGCATCTCTGACCAGGATCAATGGAGGACACTAAATTGTTGTGTTTGTTTTTTATTTTGTTTTGTTTTTTGTTACATTTTAAGCATTTATTTTGCTGGGGAAGGGGGCTTCTGTGTTAGGGAAAACCTTTCCCAGCAAGTCTGGTCCCTCACAGGTCTTTGAGAGGTGCTGAGCTGCCTAATGACCCTCAGTCCTCAGTCAAGGGCAATGGGTCTCAAACAGTTCCTGAGCACCAGTTCAGTTCACACTGGCTCCTGCACAACAGCGGCCTGGAGCCAAAGCAAGTGTGAACGACGACGACGCAAGGTCCTGTCTGGTCCTGGGCTAACCTCTTGACTTACGCCTGGGTCTCACAGCCTGAAGCTGGGCAGCAGCTTCCCTCGGGGTGATCTGTCCCAGATGGAGAGGAGCGTGGGGCGCCTGCACAGCATGCACTCCAAGATGCTGATGGACATCGAGAAGGTACAGATCCACTTTGGAGGTTCTGTGAAGGCCAGCAGCCAGATGATCCGAGAGCTGCTGCATACCCAGTGCCTCAGCCACCCATGCTACAAACGGTAGGAGGACAGAGTCCAGGGACCCACAGGCAAGCTTGGCTTCTGTTTGCCCAGGGTCCATTGCAAGGGGCAGGGGGCGGGAACGGGGTGTGTGTGGCTGGGGTTGTGGATGGGAACAAGGGTGAGAGTGTATTGTGAGTGTGTGTAAAAGTGGTGTACACATGGTGTGACATGTTGTGTGTAGCTTCAGGCTCACTTACCTGCCTGTCCCAGGTAACACTCCTGGGTGGCTCAAAGTGACCCCCTGTGTGTGTCTACCTCCCAGGGGAACAGATACAGCAGATTATACCTACTCGACAGTACCCCGTCGCTGTGGGGGCAGCCACACCCTCACCTACCCCTACCGGCGGAACCGCCCGCAGCACCTGTCGCCACTGGAGGAGATACAGATTGCCATGAAGGTCTGACAGGAGCCCGGAGAGGATAGCCCTACATGCCCCCTCTGGAAAACCACCTGAAGTCCCATCAGTTGGCCCTCTGCCTTGAGGTCCCTCTTTTTCCCCTCCCTCTCTTGCTGTCCCAGGTTGCTAGGCAACCTCTCTACTGCTGAAGTTACCCCCCCCCCCCCCCCAAGTTGCTGAGGCAGGCCTCGAACTCATGATCCTTCAGCCTCGGCCTCCTGGCTTTCTGCGGGGTAGAATGCCATCCGTCCTTCCACCTGATTCCCAGGCACTACACTGCCACCTTCCACCACAGGCCTCAGAACTCCACAGTATTGCCTTCCATCTTGCACTCAGACCAGACTCCATGCAGGGGCCTTTCATTTTTGAGAGTGAGTCTTGGCTATTTCCGGTCCTGGCTGTACTGGTACTAGCTATTTCTCCCAAACTGGCCTTGGAGTCAGTGGGAAGCCTGCTGCCAGTCTCCCAAGAGCCAGGATTACAGGCATGTGCCCTCAGGCCTCATTTCTGGGGGTCAGGCATGGGGTGGGGTGGGAGGGAGGTGGGGTGTGTGTGTGGGGGGGAAGCAGGGCGGTTCTGAGCTCTGCTTGCCTACAGCGTCCACACTCTAGGCCTCCCTGGAGGATACTCAGGATGTTACAATGATAATGGACATGCATATCCCTCTCTAGCACGATGAGGTTGATATCTTGGGCCTCGATGGACACATCTACAAGGGACGGATGGATACACGGTTGCCAGGCATCCTAGGGAAAGATGGTGAGTGTCCTGCCTTGAGTTCCTTCTGGGTTCTTGCTTGGGTGAGAAAGAACAGTTGTCTATCTCCTGATACGGGCATGTCTTGGGCCACTGGGCACTAAGCACTTTCTCCTCCTGAAGCCAAGTGGCTGCTTCCTAGTGGAGAGCAGCAGCCAGACCTTGGCCAATCACCGGCAGTAGCCTCGTCCTTTCTTGCTGGCCTGCACACCTCCACAGCTGAGCTTTCCCATGCCCACTTCAGTTCCCTGTAACAATACAGCCAAGCCCTGATGGACTTCTCAAAACTCAGCAAAAGGTGGTTATCTGACTCCAATACCAAGCAATTGACCAGGCTCCTGAAGGCCCACTTCCAGTTCATACCAGAAGTGGATGGCTAATAACTTCCCATCATGCCTTGTACATTCCTTATTTTCTCTTTCCTGAAACATAAGTCCAGGCCGGAACTCACTCAGACCCTAACCCAAGGCTGATGAGTACAGGTCCTCAGTGAATCTGAGCCGGTGAGCGGGTGGGTGGACAGACTGATGGGCAGGTAGGGATGTAGATGAATGTAGTTGCTAAGGGGCAGAGCCACAAACTCAGCATGTGGAGGAGCCCACCTCAGCTGTCTCCTGTTCTCCAAGGTCCTCCCCAGAGCTCTCACGGGTGCCCACCCTCCTTATGCCCTTTCAGCCCCAGGCGTGGCAAAACACAACAAGGCTAAGCTCCAGCAGCTGCAGCAGCTCCAACAGCTGCAGCAGCTGCAACAGCTCCAGCAGCTCCAGCAACTCCAGCAGGCCCAGCATGCCCGGCCCCACATGCACAGGCAGCCAAACATGGGCAACATGGGTACGCCACCCTCTCGGCCTCAGAGTGCACAGATGTTAGCGGACAGCAATGCAGGTAGGTTTCTTCTAGGCAGCCTGGATACTGTCCCCAAGCCTCCCTCCCTTCCCGACAGCCCTCCAGCTTTCCTCCTGCCCAGGCTAGACACAGCAAGGGCCAGGGAGCTCATGGATGGGACGGGAAGGAGAATGGAGAAAACCCAGTTCCTGAATGTTTGGTGTGTGCCAGGTCTGTGAGGTGAATGAACACCTCACAGTTGCTGTCCTACTCCACACAGGAGGAGATGGGGGCAGGGATGCACCCAGCTCTGGCTCCAGGCCCAAGGTCTTCCCTGCTCAAATACAAACACTTTAAAAGCCAGGCTACAAGCCCAGGACATGTGCAAACCCACCCCATCCCTTGCCTGTAGGTATCCCTCTCTGTCTCTAGGCCTGGGAAGCCCCTAGAGTGCCAGGTCTCCCCTGAGAATCTAGATCAGATAAAAGACCAAGGGGCTAGGGGCCTCCACAAAAGGCCTATGGTCCTTGCTAGAAGGTGAGGCTAGGACCCACGCTACCAGGGAACTAAACCAATCTCTCCCCTCATGGGTCATAGATGTGTCTGTGCAGGATCAGCTCTCCCCAGCCCCACACAGTATTTTGCAAATGCTTGCAGGAGACCCAGGATCACAGCACATTTGTACATTGACCCCCTTCCCTCACCTAATATGTTAGACCTCTGAGCTCTGTAACATGCTTCCATTCTAACCTGGTATTTGTAAGATCCCATGGAACAATGTCATATGCATGTTACCCGTGGTGCTGTACCATCAAGGTACATCAAGAGCTTCTTGCCAGGCTGTCTAGATAGTTTTCATCTATGCAACAGCCAACACTACACCTACACTGATCAACATTAGCCCCAGAAACAACTAAGGGAACAGGGGCACTGAGAGGCTGAACAGGAAGTGGCCAAGCTGAACTTCAAGGGTCATCGCTGGTAACCAAGGAGAATAGGCCACAAGAGCATGTGTCTGTGATTTCTACTAGGCCCTTGTTCCTTGTATCACTTTCTACCTAGAAATACTTACCATATGGAAGACAGGGAGAGACTGATGTAGAAAGATTTCTGGGCTTGTATAAGCTTCTAAAAGGACAAGAGGCATCAATGAAGCAGGTTCTTTCTGTGATCCTGCAGAGTGTTGGGGGAGGGGGGGAGGTGTTTATGAATAAATGCTCGCACACAAGGACCACAGAAGGGCCCTATGCCTTTGCTCAGGAATGGCCATGAATGCTTGTAACTGTGTGGCCCAGCCTAACAGCCAGGCTAATAAGGTTCACATCTTGCTTGGGCCTTGAGCAAGATAGAGTGAACCCTAGTGGGTTTGGGAAGACCAGACAGAACAAGCTGACCCCCTCTTGTCTTGCAGTTCCTTCAGGGCAAAAGAAAGACAGACCAGTCTCCTCTGAGGGGCGTCTCCTGCAGTCGAACATGAGCCACTCATCCATCCCCACAGACATGGCGAGTCTGCAGGGGAGCCAATCCGGGCTGAATATGCACATGGATGTGCCCCCTGGGGAGGGGCTGGAGGAGCCCACACGGGGACCACGATCTACCACTGCTCACTAAGTAAAGACATATTTTTAAAAAGGAGTTGGGTGCCAAGGGATCTCTCTGATGGAGAACAGGAGGGCACGTACCTGCTGCTGGCGGAGCAGTTCTGGACTTCTAGGCCTCCCCATCCTAAGGGCAGACTACTCTGTGGACGGCAGGTCTGCTTTATGGTTGGAGAGCTAGGACTTAAAGCTCCAAGGAGCTGTTGAGATGATGCAGGTGCTGGGGGGGGGGGGGGATGTTGCACTCAGGGCAAGGAGAATAGCTGAGGAAGACTTCAGACCTGGTTCTGGGAGCCTAGGGTCAGAGTGGGCCTGGTCAAATCAGTGATGATTATCTGACAGTCTGAAGGGCTGGCCTGGGGCACCCTGGTAGCCAGGCTGGGATCCCTGGTGTTTGGATACCAGTTCTACTTGGAGGTGAGGGGCTACTGCCACTTGCTCCCTGGTTGCAGGCTTGGGGTAACTCCAGCTCGAACAGGGCTTCCAGTCAGAAGCACACACACCTGTCTTAGAGTCCCTTTGGATCAGCTGCTACAAATGGCAGCTTCAAAGCCAGCCGTGGTGGAGGGGCTTGGCGCATGGCTCCCTTGGCTAGGTTAGCAGTCCTAGGAAGCCAATTCCATGGCCCGTTCCCAAGGTGACTCAGCCAGTGTGCTCACTCGTGGTCACCTGCTATCCAGGATTCTTTGGGTTCAGGGTCTGGGCAGATGAGAGTCCCCAGTACCATGGCCACCTAGCTCCATCTTAAGCTAGGGCCTCCAGACAGATCTTAAGAGGTCCACAAGAGAGCCTGACTCAACTTGTGCTCCAAGAAACCCTGAATCGCACTACTCAAGGCCAGCCTGGGCTACACAGCAAGAGCTAGTCCCAAAATAAAGTAGTTTCTATTCCCAGCTCAGATTGAGGTGTACAGAGTGGGAGATGGGACAACCCCCACACCAGTTTCCATCACTCCCTCTCACATAGGAAAGCATCTGGGGCAAGATGTTCACCTTGAGGTGTGAGAAAGGGGGCGACAAAAATCACACAGGAAAGTGAGGCAGGAAACAGCCAAGAAACAGGTTTCTCACTGTAGGCGAAGGGCTCGGCCAGGGGTGCCCCCGGGTGCAGGCTGCCCTTAGAGAATAATGTGACTCTTCCTCCTCTCAGACTTGTGACTGCACGGAAGAAGTGGCCTGGCTGAACTCCCCTGTATGCATCTCTAGACTGCAGAGCTTTCCCTGAATCTAAGTACAGAGTCAGGGCCTGCCTGGCTCCCTCAGTGCTACATCTCCCACACTGGTCCCTCCCTGGCAGTGAAATGTCAGGTCAGCTCAGTCTCCCTGGTCTAGAAGTTGGCCTCACAGGCAGTCACAACAAACTCTCCTTGTCCAGGACCTGCCTCACAGCCAGAGGGACAGGACTCACGTTCCCTCAGTTAGATGGGCTAGCCTCCATCATTCCATACCTGGGCACAGCTGCCCCACCCTTTCCCCAAGTTGGTACTTCTGAATGGACCCTCACCCAGCCTCTGCTTGTCCGCCCACAAGCCGGCTAGGGATTTCCCCCTCCAGCCTGGGAAAGCACAGGTGGGCAGGGGCAAGCCTGGGAGGAGCCCAAGGGGTTGTTACTAGGAAACAAAACTGAAAGGACAGAGCCAGCTCCCAAGTCCAGCCATGTGTCACATGCAACAGAGGGTAGCTGGGCCCATTGCTCTGCTCCACCCTGGTTTGTGTGTGTGTGTGTGCCTCCTGACTGGGGCCTGTAAGTTTCATTTCACTTTGGCTCCCACCCTCCCCATTCAGCTCTGCTCTACTCCTCAGAGTTGAGGGGCAGGAAGGGTTTAGATCCACTGGAGCTGATTAGGAAGGGCTCCAGGAGCAACTCATTGCTGATGGGTTACCCACTCCTGCCTTTCAGCTAACATCCTACAGGAGGCTAAGAGGAGCTGGCTGAGAAACTGCCAGCACCACCAAGGCCCCTTCAGGAATTGTGTAGAACCAGGTCAGGACCTGCCCCTGTCTGCACCAGCTAACACACCAGGCAGTGCATCCTTATTAGGAAATGCCACAGCCAAATGACAATGCCTTGCCCGCCCCCAGCCAGAGACCCCACTGGCTTTCCCCACCAAAGCAAAAACAAAAGCACCACAAACCAGGGAAGTTAGAAAAGTCTTTACGTTTTTAAATTAAAATTGCACCCTGGTGCGAGGATTTTAATTTGGGAAATCAATCCAAAGGTGGTCTCTCCTGAGAGGTGTCCTCTGGCCCTGGACACACAGAGATGGGAGCCCCTCGGACAGTCAGAGCAGCAAGGGGTGGGGCAGTTAATATCTACTCATCAGAGGGCAGCCAAGTCTTCGCACCTAGCGGGTAACGGGGTGACAAGTCTCAGAGTCACAAGAGGCCACCACCAGCAGAGAGGAAAATTGTCTACCAGGAACAGGATAGGAAAGTCCATGATTTCGAGGACCTTCTGGGACCGCCTCCCGTGGCGGGGGGCTTCCTATAGGCTGGCTGGTGTGCCTTCTTTCGGAGCAGCACAGCCTGGCTTCCTACAGGCTGGCTGCACGATCACTCCATCTACGAGCATCCTTTTGTTCCCCTTAACTGGGCAGAGAGGTGCTGACAGGGAAGGACTGTGAGCCTCGCTCACCTCTGACCAGAACAAGTGTGCAGGCCCCACTCTCACAAACATTAGCTAAATTTATATCCATATATATTATAGTTATATATTAAAAAGAGGAAAAAAAAACTTTCCCGAAGAGAAACTCCTGAAAAACCCAAGTGGCTCAGGATGTTTACTGTCCCCCCACCCACAAAAATTCTCTTATAAAATCTTCCAGTGCGATCTTGAAGAAACTCCCCGCCCTCTTGTGTTTCCCCCCTCCCAGCCCTCATCTGTGTCCCCACAACCCTGGACTGCCCCCTGCTCCAGCCCAGTGGTGTCCAGTCTCATCTCTGGCCATCCATGGCTGCCATGGCTTTCTGAGGGGCGCCCCCCTGTGATGCTCCAGGGGGCCACGTGGGCTGTGGGCAGTGGAGATGGAAGGTGTTGGGGGAAGAGGGTGGCATCCAGGGCACCTGGTGATTGGGTGGGGATGCGGCCCAGAATGGGCTGAAGTTTGTAGGAGGGGAGCAGGCCACAGCTGTCATGGGGCTGCTGCTGCTCTGCAGGCCCTCAGAGGCTCGAAGCTTGGAGAACATGGCCAGCGCATCAGGGAAGTTGGGCGGTGTAGCAGGGGTGTTGCTTGGGGTACACATCTGCAAGAAAAGAAGAGAGGTGTCAGTGAGGCCGCAGGGCATGATCCTGGTGCCTTTAGCCCACAGGCAACTTCAACAGGACTCAAACATCCATCTTGCCCAGGGCCTGTGAAGGGCAAGGAAGAGCAAACCCAAGAGTACTGTCCAGGCTTGGAAAGGACACCCAGGAGGGGCATGGTACGTCAATGGTTAATTCTAACTCAAAGCTAGGGTGTCATCCACCGTGAAAGGACAAGGGGCAGCCCAGGACACTGGCTTGGGGGAGCCAGCTGGCTTTGTCCACAATCTACCCTTAGATGTCCCCAGGGTGTTAGGCGCCAGGGAGCAGGCCAAGGGAGGGTCTCCTCCCTGCATAAGCCTTAGAAAAGCTGCACTTTCTTAGAGCTTCCATTCATTCAAGCCAACAGGGCTTGAACCCCAGCCCCCTCTACTCATTATTTCCATGTGCAGATCTGGTAAGCTCAATTATTCTTTCTGTAATACAAACGAGGAAACCGATGCCCAAGGGTCAGGTCACGACTGAACATGTACCCAAAGCTACTGCAAACTACAGTTACGACCAGGTGCACAGGCATGCGCCAAGCCTGTGCCTCCTCAAACACGCAGCAGCCATGCAGGCCCAGATTCCAGCAGCACACTCCGAGGGACAGGTGGGTCAGAGCCCAGGACCCACATAAGCTAGTTCCGACCTCAAAGCTCTTCCCCCTCAGGAGGCCAGGGCGTCCTTTCAACTTCTCCTAATTTTAGCAGCACTGGCTCCTCCCCAAGGCACAGGGACTGGGGGATGGGGTGCTGAGACACTTGACAATGCTAAAGCTTCATCACTCTAGTTAAAGCAAAGCCAGAACCTGGGGCAGGAACCCCTCACCCTGCTCACCCAGGCTGTGCCACATAAGCTCTGAGGGGACTCTGACCATTGTTTGCTCCAAGGCTCTGAAGGGGAAGGCCTTTGGCCTTAGGCAGGCCTGGCCCCACCCAGACACTTCCCCCCTCCCCTCATGATTCTCTGCCCACCCCCAGGACTTCTGGGCAGCAGGAAACAATGAATGGGGGGGGGGGTGCGGCTGGAGGCCAGTTGCATCACAGCATCGTGACTGACTTCCCCAGTCAACCAAGACAGAGGCCAAGTCTCTTCTCTAGGGAACAGCCTGGAAGGTTTAAAGGGGCCTGTGTCCACCTGCCTGAGTTGAGCTCAGACAGGTCTCCAGGCCTCTCTGCCTGGTAAAAGCCTTAAAGCCCCTCCTATAATCAAATAATTCTGTGTCAGGTAGCGGCCGTTTCCCCTCCCTACACACGCCTTCTTGTCCCTCCTCACACAGCTTTGGACCCTGATCTCTGTGACAGCCCTCCCACGGTGGACGGCAAGCTACAGGACAAGCCTTTACCAGTTAAGACCACTCTTGTGCTGACTTTTTTCAAATAAGGTATTTATCTGAGACAGGATGTAGCTAGGTAGCCCAGGCTGACTTGGAGTTCACAGCAATCCTGCTGCCTCAACCTCCCAAGTGCTGGGTTCCAATGTTTTTTACTTAAGTTTTCTAATTATTTTGTCTTAAAAACTGGACAGAGTCTCAGAACAGGACTGGTATTCCCTACTGTGCCGTGAAGCATCTAGCACAAGTCCCGCACAGGTGCACTGATTACAATGTCGGGGCTACAAAACTAGCTGTCTCCCCAAGGGAAGCCTCCAAGGAGCCCGCGGGCACACAGAATCACAGGCACACACATACACAGACTCACACAGACTGACAGGCACACACAGACAGACAGACAGACAGACAGACACACAGACTGACAGGCACACACAGACTCACAGGCACACAAAGACAGACAGACATAGACACACACACACACACACACACAGACTTACAGAGACTCACGAGCACACAAAGAGACACACACACACACACACACACACACACAGGGATTTGCAAAGGTGGGGGAGGGAGGGGACTCCAGTTCAAGCTGGGGCCTGCTGGCTTCCTTGTTCCAGGCCCTTCAGCATGGCTGTGCTTTTCTGAGTGGTCTTGGGCACAGGAAGCGGAATACTCCAGGAAGAAGCTAGAAGTCTGGATGGCTGGATGTAGGAGAGGGGTCTTGGACATGATGAATCCCTCCTGAATCGCCTATGAGCTTGGCTGCAGTGGCCAGGGCCTACAGCCAGCACCATTCATTTTCCCATCCTATTCCAAACATTGAGAGCTAGTTTAAATTGAGGCAGTCTCCCCTCCTTTCGGTCGGAAGAAAACAGTGCTAAGAACAAGACACAGCAGAAGCCCCATATGTCGTCTGTCCCCTGGGGACAGCCAGGGACAAGGACACCCAAGTAAAAAAAGTCAAAAATGTCCAACAGCAGATCTCCTAGGGAATAATGTTTTACCTGTCCTGGGCTCAGGCCCTCCTACATGCAACTAATAGCTAACCAGGAGCTGGAGCGGAGAAGGGATATCCCTGGCTCAGGAGAGCAGAGTGCCCACTGGCCAGAGGGCAAAGGCTCCAGCATGGAGCCAAGCTGGAAGACGACAGATCTAGGCTTGAGGGACTGTTTCCTGGCCTGTGTTTCTTAACCTACCGAGATTAAAAGAAGTTCTTGGCCTTATCTTAGGTACATAGGTCTGTATACCCTCCGTAAAGCTTACGTTCCCTCGAGGCTTTGGAAGGGCTAGCCTACCTCTGTGGGTAGAGCTGGACTTCCGGAGCCAGGGTGGATCTATCCCGTCCTTGCTTCCTGCAGCACTGGGTGGGTGGGTGGCTCTGCAGCTGTGTGGCTTACGTGTTGCATCAACACACAAGTCCCCACCTCAGTCGTGTGTGTGTGTGTGTGTGTGTGTGTGTGTGTTTTGCATCAAGACACAAATCCCTCCCCCCCCCCCCCCGCCAAAGGTTTGGTTATCCTCGAGCCCCTTCCCCATCCTCTGCTATCAGAATCCGGATCAACATTCTGCTGGAAGCTGTCTTCCCCTTCCTTCCAGCCCCACCTCCCCAACACCAGGGCTTTTTCGCCCAGGGCACAGCGCCCGGCGCAGGGCCTCAGGCCCGGATCCAGGAGCCTGGAGGCGGGTCTCAAAGTTGGGCGAGCCAGCGCCGGCCTGGGAGTGCTCTTTCCTGGAAGACATTTTGGCTCTTTGTTTACATTCGCGGCGCGCCGCTCCCCGGCAACATGGCTGTCAGCGGCGCGGCTGACAGCGACCCTGCCGCACCGAGCGCCCCCTCCGCCGCACCGGGGGACACTTACCATCTGCGGGTGGTGGTGGCTGTTGGGAATGTTGCTTTCTTGAAAGAACGTGCTTAGGGCGGTCTGCGGACAAACACGGGACGCAGCGGCGTGAGCGAGGCCTGGCCGCCCTGGACTCCCCGCTGCGGTCCCGCGCCCCCCCCCCCACGGACCGCCCGCCGGCTCCCACGCGCGCTCCCGGCCCCGGCCCGGTGCACACCTCGAACTGCCAGTGCGCCGCTTGCAGCAGCTGCTGCGCCTGGTCGGCCGCACAGCCCGCGGCCAGCACGAACTGGTTGATCATGACCTGGTGCCGCAGCTCGTCCGTGTTCACCGACATGGCGCTGGGCGGCCGCCCGGGGCTCGCGCTCGCAGCTCCGCCGCCGCCGCCGCCGCCGCCGCCCGGCGAATGTTGTGGTTCGGCTCGCGCGGCCGCGCCGACGCCGCAAACAACAGCGCGGGGCGGGGCCGACGGGCCCAACGTTCGGAGGCCGCGAGCCGACGCCGCTGATTGGCCAACGCGCAGCCCGGCCGGCCGCCGGCTCCCACACGGACGTTCGATTCGAATCCTGCGGCGGGCCCTGCCGCTCTGTTGCTCTTCTCGCCTGGCCGCGCCCATTGGCGGAGCCGGCGCCGCGGGGGCACCCGGGCATTGGCCAGCCTCCGTGTTTTGGCTCCTCCGGGTTGGTGGTTGGCTAGGGCCGTCGTCGGGAGGCGGGGCCTGACGCGCTGATTGGCCTACCGTAGGCCTGTTTGAACTCAACTCGAAAACCGAGAGTGCGCTCTGATTGGTGGAGGTCGCCAGTGTTTGCTGTTGGAGGCGTGGGGGTGGGGCTGGCCAAGTTCATTCATTACTTCATTGAAACCGAACGTGCTCAGCTGGAAAAGCAAGACGGAGTGGCTTTGACTCATTTCCTCTGAAAGATGTGGTCATCTCGAGAAACAGAACGATCAAAATAGAAAACACACAGGACCTTCGTAGCTACTCGACTCTCAAAGACTATTTAAATAGCTTCTAAACCGTCTCTTTAAAAAAAAAATAAAACTTTTGAAACAGCTCAGAGTCAGATCTTAGGTTTAATTTTTTTTTAAGGTTTATTTATTTATTATATGTAAGTGCACTGTAGCTGTCTTCAGACACTTCAGAAGAAGGAGGAGTCAGATCTCATTATGGATGGTTGTGAGCTACCATGTGGTTGCTGGGATTTGAACTCAGGAACTTTGGAAGAGCAGTCAGTGCTGTTAACCACTGAGCCATCACCAGCCCCTGGGTTCAATTCTTAATACTAAAAAAGGAAATACAAAACCAAACCAAATCAGGAGGCAGAGGCAGGTGGATTTCTGAGTTTGAGGCCAGCCTGGTCTACAGAGAAACCCTGTCTTGGAAGAGAGAGAGAGAGAGAGAGAGAGAGAGAGAGAGAGAGAGAG
>JADRCD010170635.1:9112-24505 GCA_019843815.1 Montemys delectorum | reverse complement strand
TACATTCTACTACGATATGGAACTGGAGGTAACGGGAGCTTGAAACAGATGATCACATCCCATCCGCACCCCGGAACACAGAGGGATGCATGCTACCTGCTACTCCACTCCTTTACGAGCTCTCTGGTGTGGCAGGGTCCGCATATTTAACCATCAGCCTTCTGCATGGGTTGAAGAGAGTGGACAAGCACAGGGCTTAAGCAGGCCTCACCAAGAGCCTGTCTTTGTAAGGCGCAACATGTCTGAGGGACTCCAGAGCTCATGGTCTCTTCCTCCACAATCATTCCTCAAAGACTGGGCTAGCATATTCTTTTTTTTTTTTTTTCTCAAATCACCTTTTAAAAATTCTACGTTGTCCCATCTAGGTACTACATCTGTGGCTGCTGTGTCACATGTGTGTCAGTAGGTGATAGAGAGGAACTGTGTTACATCGTAGGTGTTCTGACACAGGAACATCTGAATGATTAGTAATCTAATATTCCCTGATAAGAGCAAGCCTGAGGCGACCGCCAGTCCAGTGCCAGGGAGCCCAGACCGGGAACTAGCCTGAGACAACTACCACCACGCAGGACCTGTCTGGCTCCCAAGGCATGGATCAAGCCTGAGACTAGCTGAAGACCCTGTCTGGGGTCTGCATGGCCCAGTGGGACTGAGCTGGAGACTAAAAGAACCCCACTTGGGACCCTGGGGCTCCAAGGTGGGAGTGAGCCCAAGACAGACAACTTGGGACCTGGACAGGTGCAGCACAGGCCTGGGGAGGCAGACCAGGCCTGAGATGACCCCTGACTGGTGCCACAATGCACAAGCAGGGCATAACACTTCTAAGACCATTCCTGAGATGACCCCAGACACTCAGAGACCCCAGGTGCCACTAAGAGGAGCAAGTAAGTGGTGGAGAAGTAGAAGAGAGAGAGAAGCAGAAGGATGTGGGCACAAGGAAGAGGGGCAGACCTGGAGACTTGGGGGTAGTGGGAAACAGCCTGATGTGAGTAGCCAGTGATGCCATCTGGGACCATAGTGGGGTCCTGGCCTGTGCTGCCATGGGGCGGGTGGGGTGGGGTGGGAGTGTCCACTTCTGAGTCCATGGCTGTGCAGTAGCAGGTGTCTGATACCACAAAAGGCCAGGCAGAGGTCCCTGGTCTGAGCTGCTGCCCTGGGATATGTTGATGTCATAGGACTGTGCAGAACTGCCCCACTCATCATCTGGACTTTGTGTTAGAGCTGGCCCTGGAGGCATGATAACAGGAGAGCGGACCTAGCCTCTAGCCAGTTGTAGTATTCTGTTGGAGAGCAGCCCTGCATGTCACCCAGGAAGTACAGTAGAACTGGCCCTGGTTGCAGGAATTGTTAGTGAGCTGACCCCAAGGGTACACGCGTGGGAGAGGTGGCCCTGCCATTTGTCTCCTGTTGAGTGACAAGGACGAGGGAGAGATACCTTTCTCCCCTCCTTGCCTCTCACCACCTGCTGCAGGCTGCAGACCTGGCCCTGGGATCACCAGCTACAGCACTTGGGAGAATGGGCTCTATACTCCCACTATAGCCCTGCACCTCGACTGGGCAGCACAGGACAGCCTCAAGGTCATGAGAGTGGATCTATCCCTCTGCCTCTTGCTGGCAGTGACACTGGATGGGCAGCCATGGCTGAGGCAGGAGAGCTTCCTTCAGGGGTGTGGTGGTGTGAGTGAAGGTGAGCTGGTGGGCTAACCAGCCCGGATGCCTCTCAGGCCCAGATCCAGAGCTTTGAATTGTCCCACCCCAATATCTACCCCTTCGATGAACTCCTGGAATACATGAAGGGGCTGGTCCTACAAATACAAAACATCAGGATCGCCACGACACAGGGCAACAACGTGGTATTCCAGAGGATACCCAGTGATGTTCCAGTATCGGAACCTCAGATAGAGTATCAGAAGCCAGGAGCCTGTACCAGATCAACCAGCAGTTACAATGAACATTTGTACGCAAAGAAGTATAGACAAAAAGGGTATACTGCGGGACACACTGTGACACACTACAGCTTCCACAACCAGATTTCTCGCCCTCTGTTGGTGGGAAGGAAGCAAGAATAGGGGACGGGTATGAGGGGAGAGGGAGATGAGTGGGATCGGGGTGCTTGGGGTGAAATTCACGAAGAACCAATAAAAACAGTGTCTACTTTTTACTAAATAGTGACTGCTAATGATCCTAAATTACACCGAGTCACTAAGTTGCACGCCAAAGAAGCCAGCATATCACTGTTGTGTTAGCAGTCCAAGATGAAGAGCGGAGAGTGGGAAAAGAGTCTTGTTCCACAGATTAGGGGAAGAGGCGTACGTTATCTACCAACAGGATTTTTTTTCCCATATAAAACAATTCTCTGGTTGACATTTTTGGCCTCTAATTCATATTTTAAACTGAGACTAAAGATGCCTTCTCCAGATCTCAGCTGTATCTTCCTCTTTTTTTCTTTTCCCTGTTTCTCAGCGACAGGAGTTTAATCACCCATGCATTGGTATTGATTTGTAGTTGGCAATTTAAAACATTAAAGGTAAGAGGTATGTTTCTGTTGGGTGCATTTTTTTTTTTAGTTTGCGTTATTCTATCATATAAAATGTTTCTAATTAGGGAATTAAGAGGGCAGGAGATGGTAGACGGCAGGTGTATTTCAAGCATGCTGTGTGCATGTTCAGAAATGCCACAGTGAGATCTATTATCTTAGGATTACTATGTGTTAATACTTAATGTTAAAAATGAAATCTGTCAGGCCTGGAGATGGCTCAGGGGAGAGCTTTGCTGCCAAACTTGGCAGCCTGAGTGTGAGTTCCAACACACACTTACAAACACACAGACCCACACAAGAACATAAATGTAATACTTTTTTTCTTTCAGAGAACAATTAGTTCTGTGAGAGTTTCATACAATATGCCTTGATCATACTCAGGCTCCCCACCTCTTCCAAGATTCACTCTCCTTCCCTACTTAATCAACTTTGTATGAAGATCACCTCGTGCTGCCCAGATATTCTTGGATGTGTGGTCATCCACTGGCAAGTGGTAGACTTTGCAAGGGCTGCGCTCTTAGGGGATATTCTTCTCCCAAAGCTAATAATTAGCAATGGCATCTCAGCTTGGGGAGGGATCATGTGCCTAACTCCCCTCTTCCTGCGGGGATTGGCTCTTTTTTGGACTTACACACATGCTCTCACGCCATTGTGAATTCCCACAATGCCGCTGCTCTGCTCTGCCGGAAGGTAATGGCTCCTTGCAGTCTCTGACACTTACACTCCCTTTGCTCCTTCTTTCACAATGACCCCCGAGTCTTCGGAGGGAGGTTGCAGTGTATATGCTCCCTTTAGGGCTTAGCATTCTGTAGTCTCTTAAGTATAATAAAAAATTTGTTGACTTTAAAAACAGAATAAGATGTATAGACTAGGGATATAGCTCAATGGTAGACCAGGTACTTAAAAGGGTAAGGCCCTGGCTTTGATCCATGCATCATCAAAAAGGAAAACAAAACAAAAAACAAAGTGCAGGCCAGGATGTCTAGAGGATAGTAAGTTTAAATTGATGGTACCACTGCATTGGCACCATCTATGTGTAAAACCTGGACATTGTATATAGATGTCTGCACTAGTCCTTTTTTTTTTTTTCCTTTTTTTATTAGATATTTTATTTACATGTAAATTTTCCCTTTCCCAGGTTCCCCTCCAAAAAACAAACAAACAAACAAAAACAACAAGAACAAACCCCTTTTGCCTCCCTCTTCCCCATGCCTGTCACCCCACCCTCTCCCACTTATTGGCCCTGGCATTCCCCTACACTGGGGCACAAAACCTTCACAAGGCCGAGGTCCTTTACTCGTATTGATGATCGAATTTTCAATCCTCTACTATACACATGCTGCCAGAACATTCAGTCCCACCCTGTATAGTCCTTGATTGGTGGTTGGGTCCCTGGGAGCTTTGAGGGTACTAGTTAGTAATTGTTGTTCGTCCTAAGGGGCTGCAAACCCTTCAGCTCCATAGAACTTTTCTCTAACTCCTTCATTGGGGACAGTGTACTCAGTTCAATGAATGGTTGTGAGCCTCTACATCTGTATTAGTCAGGTATTGTCAGAGCCTCTCAGGAGATAGCTATATGCTTGTCCTTCCTTCAGTCTCTGCTCCATAGTTAATCTCTGCCACTCCTTCTGTGGGTGTTTGGTTCCCCTTTTTAAGAAGGAATGAAATGTCCACCTTTTGGTCTTCCTTCTTCTTAAGTTTCTTGTGGTTTGTGGGTTGTTCTTCCTGTATTCCAAACTTCTGGGCTAATAACCACTTATCAGAGAATGAATACCATGTGTGTTCTTTTGTGATTGGGTTACCTCACTCAGGATGATACTCTCCAGATCCATCCATTTCCCTAAGAATTTCATAAATTCATTGTTTTTAATAGCTGAGTACTACTCCATTGTGTAGATGTACCACACTTTCTGTATCCATTCCTCTGTTGAGGGACATCTGGGTTGTTTCCAGTTTCTGGCTATTATAAATAAGGCTGCTATGAACATGGTGGAGCATGTGTCCTTATTACATGATGGAGCATCTTGTGGGTATATGCCCAGGAGTGGTATGGCTGGGTCCTCTGGTAGAACTATGTCCAATTTCCGGAGATACCACCACACTGATTTCCAGAGTGGTTGTACCAGTTTGCAATCCCACCAGCAATGAAGGAGTGTTCCTATTTCTCCGCAACCTCTCCAGCATCTGCTGTCACCTGAGTCTTTTATCCTAGCCAATCTGACTGGTGTGAGGTGGAATCTGAGAGTTGTTTTGATTTGCATTTCCCTGATGACTAAGGATGTTGAACATTTCTTTAGGTGTTTCTCAGCCATTTGGTGTTCATCAGTAGAGAATTCTTTGTTTAGCTCTATGCCCCATTTTTTAATAGGGTTATTTGGTTCTCTGGAGACTGACGGTTGTGGTGGTGCACTAGTCCTTAATGTCTCTTACTCACTTATGTTTTCTTGGAAACCATTGCCTAAAGACAGTAGATAAAGCACTGTCCGTTCTTTAGTGCCTTCTCTTCTGTTTCCCGCCCCATTGATGTGCAGGAGCCATCTCTGGGTACCAGGGCATGTGAGGGAAGACCAATGCATACGCGATTCTACTTTTGTCTTTGCAGAACCACAGGTCCATCTAGGATTAAAACTGAACTTCATAAGCACCATGCCAACCAGTAATGGACCAGCCTTGACACTGCGAACAATTCAAAGTGACTCATGCTGTGGCTGGCAGCAGGAAATATTTTTATTCAACTTGTGAAGGTTTAAAAGGAAAAGCAGGGCCCCGATGAGAATAGTTGAAATAATTCCAACAGGATATTTGTGAATAATAAAAAGGAAGGGCATACATTCTGAGGTAAGAGAGCTGCTGTGCAGCTAGAGGATGCGCAGGAGTCAGGGGGCTTGCTGCTCTTACAGAGGACCCAGTGTCATTCCCAGCACCCACATCTAGCAGCTCATAGCCACCACAGTTTGAGGGATCCAGCACCCTCTGCTGGCCTCTTTGGGCACCTGCATGCACATGCTCTATGCAAACACATACATACATACATATAAAATATCCAAAAGAATCTTTTTGTTTTTCAAAAAGAACACTTATCTTCTGGGCTTCCCAGCTCACATGTCATTCTGTCTGCTGACCAGACCTGCACACCAACAATGCATGGGTTTGCCTTCGGGATTTCTATCATCCTTTTCAGACAGCAGCTGCTAAGATCTAGAAATGCTTGCTCTGATGTTAAACATTTCCTGATCAAAGGCCTGAAGGGAAACATGAAACAGTGTGTACTAATTATAGCAGACCCCTTGTCTTCTCCCCTCTTCCCCCTGCATCTCAGAATCAGCAATTAGGAGAGCCCATTTGTTAGTCTACAGTCCTGTAGGGATTACCTAAAATTCTTATTATTATAATTATGTATGTGTGTGTATACATGAAGTTTGAGTCACCACATTAACGATGCATGCATACATTATATGTTTATCTTATCATATACACAAATCAATCTCTGTTGGTTAAATCCTCAAACAGTGAACTGACGGCTCTAAGGGATATAAACGTGTAGTCCTTGCTCATTTGCCTTGAATAGCTCTATTTTTTTCAACCTTTTGCCAACAAATACCTGTTGCTTTATCAATGAGATGTTTTGTTTCATTTGCCAGATCGATAGATGGAGTGGCTGTCTTCTCATAGTTTCAATTTACACTATGAATGAAGTTGAGCAGCTTTTCAAATGTTTTTTCCATTTATTTGGCTAGTCTGCTTACTCTCTTTGATCTTTTGGAATTTTGGTGATTTGCTTTTAAAAGTATTCTTTATATAGGTGTTAGTTCTTTATGACATGGGCAGTAAGTCAAATGTTTTCTCTGTGCAATTTTTGTCTTGCTTTTGGAATATTTTTTCCTGTGTGGGGTTTATACAATTGTTAGTCAGACATCAATCTTTCCACTTATGGTTCTGATAAGGATCACAATTAGACACCCTCTCAGATTATGAAGTAATTGTTTTCAGATTTTACTCCTAGTATTAACACTTCCTTGTAGCATTCCTACATAAGTATTCAACCCCTATAGGGCTCATCTTAGGTCAAAACACACTGCATTACTCTCCTGTACATTGCTATTGTATCAGTTAGGGGGTATATCAGGAAAATTGAAAGCACGCTACATACTGAAATAGAAGGACATGAGTAAAGGCATTTGGTCACACAGATGTTAGAAGGCTGAAAGAGTAAAGAAGAGAAATGTCTAGGGAACCAGACTGAAGCTTATGAGTTTACGAGAAGTTGGGTGAAATCATAAAGAAAACATATTAGATACAGACAGGTGGTAAGAAGAGAATCCTGGCATAGGATGATGGAGAGATGAGATAGAGTCAGGAGGCAGGGGATAAGTGGCTCAGGACATCAGGAGGGAATTAGTGTGTGGTCCCAAAGTCTGAGTTTTCACCAAGGAGAGAAAGATCAAAAGTGTTGTGCTGGAGCAAGGAACATGGAGGATAAGGACTGATCATTGCAGTTAGCAACAAAGACATCACAATTCACCTTCAGGGGAGCCACTGGAGCACAGTCTTGATGAGAAGAAGTTCAAAAAAATCCCTACTCATTGTAAGGAGCAAGTCCTGGAGTGAGTACAAGCTGCTCTTTCCTTGAGCTTCTTGGAAAAGAAAGGAGAAGGATGAAGTGAGGTCTGTGGGGGAAGTAGAGTCATAAGAGGGTCTTGTTCTGAAGAGGGAAAACAGCTGCACCTTTGTATGCTTCTGTAGTTCAAAGACAGATGTGCTAAAGATGTAGACCTTATCAAAGAAGTGTCTAGCTCAGTGAATGGAGACCATCATAGAAGACAACAACTAGACACCATACAGAGATTAATGGATCATGGGGAGCACAGCCCCAGTGGAAACATTTCTATCACTGCTCCTACATCTATGGCTTAGAGAATGAGAATATCACAGAAGAGAGACCAGAGGGTTGTAAGAGCTAGAATACTGTGTCTGTGTAAACAAGACTAAAACAATGACAGTATAAGTGGGAATATGAAGTTGATAGGAGAAATTTTCACCTGGTCCCATCTCTAGACAAAGAACTACAGGCAACCAAGGAGTGCTGGAGAAGGAAACTTAGCATTTCTCTCCCATGGATGAGCCTCCTTATTGGCAGAGTGGTCATCCCTGAAGACGTATACACATAAACAACAAAAGCAGACTCACAGCATAAATGTCTGTTGTATTTATGTGTCTGTGTATACACACACACACACACACACACACACACACACACACATGCATGCACGCAAACGCACACTAATAATAATCAAAGAAAAAGAGGCTATCAACTTGAGAGTGGAGGCAAAATGAGAGGGGTGGGAGGAGGGCTCATGTTGGGGAGTGATGTAATTCTAGTTCAGTGAAATACATTTACAACAAAAATATTTTGATTCTCAGCCAGTGAGGCTATTGGGAAATACTGGAAACTTTGAGAGGTGTGGCCCAGTTGAAGAAATAGATTCCAGAGAGATACAGCCCTTGAAGGGGACACAATGGGATCTAGACCATACTCCTTTATCTCTTGGCTGCTACATGCTTCTGCCGAGATGTATAGCCTCACCATAGGCCAAAAGGCTAATGATCCAAGACCATGAGCTTCTGAAACTCTGGGCCAAAACAAATTTCTCCTCCTTCATGCTAACTT
Organism: Montemys delectorum; assembly: GCA_019843815.1. Lineage (NCBI taxonomy): Eukaryota > Metazoa > Chordata > Mammalia > Rodentia > Muridae > Montemys > Montemys delectorum. The sequence continues at coordinate 16,298 of JADRCD010170635.1, read as the reverse complement.
TCTCCAGTGTTCTGTCACAGCAAGAGAAAGCTGGCTTATACCTAAGCCAAAGAGAATGAGCCAGCACAGAAGGGGCACTGATACTGGTGATGAGCTGAGTAGTTGATAGAGGACAGGCCCCAGTAGACAAGGTGAGAAGCTGGCCCTGACAGTTCAGTTCTTCGCATGGGCCCTGCGCTTTATGCTCTAAGATATAGTAGGATATGAGGCAATAGGAGATTATACAAGTTTATCCCCAGTTGTTTTACTTTTCTTGGTAAGCTGGGCAGTAGGGGAAGTACTCGTGGATGATTTGATAAGGGAGATGTTGGAATGTAAAAGATTTGTGAGAATGGGGAGAGAACAGCGGTAATGATTTGTTGGTACCAACAGCTGGCCAGTTAAGGCCAAGGATCATGACTGTAAAATGAGGTCAGTTGGTGTGATGTGGTTTTTGCTGTTGGTGTAGATTCGAGCATTAGGGATGAGGACTTAGAGTTCAACAAGGCTGTTTGTAGTTTGACCTAGAGAGCACAGTCAAGTGAGGAAGGAGCAGCAAATGAAAGCAGTGGAAACTGAGGTAGGGTGAGAAGGAAAATGAGCATTGTTGGGGTAAATATAAATTGGGGGTTTCTACCCTACCTTTGATCATTCAGTTCCTAAGTAAAAGATACAAAACCTTTATGTTTATAATAAGCCTTAAAGCATTAGAGCTGGGTAGACATCAACCCTCTAAGCTGTTGTGTCTACTTCCTCATCAATAACCCTGAGTTATAACTTGCCATGTTCCACCTGGGCCATTCTTACTCCAACTGGCCAACCCTCATGGCCATGTTTTCATGTTTCATCTACTTCATGGTGTCTCTCCTCTCCCCATCTCTTCACTCTCCCCCTCATGGTTCTCCTCAGACCCCAACTGAAGCTCCACCTAGCTCTAGGCTGAAGGCAGCTTTATTGAACCAATAGTTTTATAAGGAACAAGTTTACATAGCATCATTTGGTACCGGTGAAGATTTCCTCAACTCTGAAGGTTCCTTGTTAGGAGCAACCAGATCTTGGGGACAGTATTTAGTATTACAATACATACCAACAGGCCAACAACAGCTCTCTTGGGAAAGGGAACATGAAAGCCAGTGAAAGGGTCAGAAAGTCAATGGATAATCGGCTCTGCCATCACCAAAGATTGTTAGATTTAAGGTTCTAGAGAAGGTTAATGGCAAATATCTGAGATGGCAAATAGTTGAAATTATAGTTAGTTACAGCTTTTATAATAGCAGAGGGCTAGATCATGACATAGAAGTTGCTGGCTGTGGTAGTAAAAAGACAGATCATTAGAACAGAGTGTTCAGGGACCATGTCTCTGGCTTTGGACAGTGGACCCAAAGAAATCGTAATTTCCTTGGAATCTCATTTTAGGAGAAGGAAAAGGCTAAGTCTAGAGCAAGAAAGGCATTTACTACCTGTAAGACTACCTTGCAGAAGAGATTGGAACCTAAACAATGATGGGCAAGTGATGGGCGGGACCACACGTTGTCCATACTTGTTAGCTATGTGTTACTCTGGCCCTCTACTTATAGATTCTAAACCTCATGCCAGAATTGTGCAGATGGAGTTGAGGGGAGGATGTCACTGAATTCCTTTGTCCTTTCCTAAGTGGCCACATTGAATAAACCTGCCTTCCCTGCCTTTCACCATTAATTTGGCTCTTCTAGCTGCTTTCTTAGGAATTCGTGATGGAGCTTGGCTTGTTAGGGCAGCTGGAGCACAGGCTCTGACCCTAATAATTCTGATGATGAGAGTATGAGAATGATTATGAAAGGGAATTACAGACTCATCCAGAAACTTCCAGAGACTTCATCGTCCAGGAAGGAGAATGGATAACCAAGTGTGGATAGTTGCAACACGGGGGAAGGGAATTACCTGGCCTTGCTTGATGACCTTGATGAGAATAGGCTATTTCAGGTATGAGAGAGTGGAGCAAGAGGTTAAATATTTATCACATTCAAGCCTATTGGAACCAAGAGAGTGGAGAGAAACCACCCACTTCTAGACTATTGGGCTGGTGGTATGCACATTAGTGTGTTCCTTTTGGGCAGTGGTTCTCATGCTTAGCAGTTTAATAACTCTGGATGCAAGAGCCAGGTATCTACACTTGCATGCATGTGTGCGTGTAGTTTTAAAGATTGGTGCTGCTAAATTTGAATCACTACCTTAGACCAAGTGAAAGGGACGTTCTCGGAAGAATTGATAAATATATGAGAATTGGCTTGTAGTTGAGTATGAGTTTCAGAGTACACTGTTGAAAAGTTTATGATAGGAAAGATACGTGAGCAGAAATGAGGTGATGGGGAGAGGTATGGGCTGATTTGAGCGTGGAAGCGAGAGTGAGCTTTTTGTTTTATTAGTAGTTCCCCAAATACCAAGAGCCTATCCTCTCTGGCAGCTGCAGCATCAGAGGGCATGTGTATTTCTTTCACTCATATGAGGCTTTGGTCAGTTCTCTGGGGATACTGCTGGAAGAGCAGTGCCAGACTCCTGATGAAGAGCTGGTTTCAAATAGTCCTTTGTGGTCCAGTCATCTTAGAAGCTTCAGAATTGATCCCTGTGAATGTGACATCATGCCACCGGCACCTTGGCTAGAACAAGTCCATGTCGTTAGAGCTTCTTTTGCCAGCATAGCTCTTGGGATTATGTATAAAGGGTGTTGGCAGAAAGAGGGCATTCATACTACTTGTTAGCCTTTAAGGTCATGGAGAAATGTGAAAGGCATTTGGGGGATATTCTCATACCGTTATCAAGCAGACTGGCCACTGTTAAACACGAAACGATGAGTTCAGTGCTGAGAAATCTGGCGGTGACGGTCAACTGACCTCATCCACCTGCCTCTTCTATTTAGTCATTCTTACCACGCTTTGATCTGACCATTCACTTATGGATGACAAACTGGTGTGATGACAGCTCAGATAAGGCTCCTGGCCACAGAATCTCAGCAGAGGTCAGTGCCTATCAATTGTCTGAGGCACTAGTTTGCCTCAGGGAGTGCAAATAAACAGTAGGGAGCTTGAAATAAGCCAGGGGGACTTTGGATCATTCTGTCAGTTCCACCATAGTCTAGAATGTTCTTTCCCTGGATGTTTTAGCTATTAATATAAAATTTGGCAAGTGGTTCTTGGTCATTTATTTTTGAAAAGATAAAGATGCATTGGCAATATTAGAGTAGCTAGTGTGGCAGATATTTCCAACCTCAGAATCAATGTCATGCTGTTCGATACAGCTTAAATTTAACTTATTATGGAAAAAAATACTGTAAGGTACAAGGCATGAAGCCACAGCACTTAACATGCCTAATCTGATTGCTCTTATTTTGGATGATGGATGATTGTAAGTAGAACATCATAAGCTTGTTAAAAAAAAAAAAAATCAAATTCTCCAATGTATTCCCTCAGGAAGACCATCAAACCTGCCAGCCAGTTCTTGGTTGACTGTGGAGGTATACTCATGGAGAAAGCATGCTATAAATAATTTTTATAAATTAAAATTTAAAGTACAAATGATGAATTGAATGCCTGAGCCTATTGACTATGCTCCCATTGCTAGTGGGCAAAGAATGTGTTTGGATACACTGCGACATTTTAGTAAAATGCCAGCTGATTTTTGATAGTGTTGACTTTATAGCATACATTGCCATTAACCTGTATGCAACGTTTTTCTGGTGTACTCAATACCATTCAAATGCACAATATGTCGATTTAACAAAAATTGCGCATTTCACATTTTTGGGACAAATTACAGAAAGGTAGAAAAAGGTTTCATTGCTACACCCAAATTGTAGTGAAGATCTTTATTTCATTCATACCTACTGTGAGGGACTCAAGACCAACTTCGCCATGTATCTGAGTCTTCTCTTGGAGAAAAATTGTAGTAGATTTTATCTAAATTTTGGTTCATAGGTTCAGGTAAGAAAATAAATCGAGAAAACTAAAAAAAAACCCATTTGAGAGAGGTGTATAAAAACAGAGATTTAAAAAAAATCAGTATGGGGCTAGAGAGATGGTTCAGCAGTTAAGAGCACTGATTGCTCTTCCAGAGGTCCTGCGTTCAATTCCCAGCAATTACATGGTGGCTCACAATCATCTTTAATGGGATCTGATGCCCTCTTCTCGTGTGTGTCTGAAGACAGCTACAGCATACTCATCATATATATAATGAATAAATAAAATCTTTAAAAAAAAAATCAGTACGGCAAAATGACTATTGGTGTTCATGGAATCTCAGCCTTCTTGGCCCCTCCACTTCCTGTTAAATAAAGAGTAAATTAAAATGAGGGGCTGAAGAGATGCTTGTGAAGAGCTTGCTGCTCTTACAGAGGACCAGAGTTTTGTTCCTAACATTCATATGAGGTAGCTCAAACCACCTACAACTCCAGGTCCAGGGGATTAGACTCTGTTGTGTACACACACACACACACACACACACACACTTTAAAAACAATTACATGGTAGCTCTTTGGTAATAGTTTGGTGGTAGTATACTCGCATAGCATGCCTGAGACCGTAAATCCAATTCCTAATACTATACATAGGTATGTAGGTAGGTAGGTAGGTAGGTAGTAGATGGATACATGGAGAGATGTTTGAGAGGGTCTAATGGCCACATGCATATAGAGAACCCATAGGGTTTGATATTAAGAGTTCCAGCTCTAGCCGGGCGGTGGTGGCACACACCTTTACTCCCAGCACTTGGGAGGCAGAGGCAGGTGGATTTCTGAGTTCGAGGCCAGCCTGGTCTACAGAGTGAGTTCCAGGACAGCCAGGGCTACACAGAGAAACCCTGTCTCGAAAAAACAAAACAAAAAAGACAACAACAACAACAACAAAAAAAAACACAAAACAAAAAAAAGAAGGAAGAGTTCCAGCTCTAAAGTTAGATTGCCTAGATGTGTATCCTGCAGCCACCGTTTATCAGTTCTGTGACTTTAGGCAAAATACCAAACTTTTCTGTTCCAGCCTCAGACCCATCATCTACATAGTGATGACCATAGAGGTATTTATCTGGTGTGATTAGTTATTATGTGGCTTCAGTGAAATCAGGTTTGCAAAATACTGTGCACACTTCCTAGCATTTAATATTAGGAAGTGGTGGGGAGAAAATATGTTGCTCTAATTACATTATCTATAGAAACAAACAGTTCCTGGAATCATCCACCCCAAGTTGTTAATAGAGTTTTCCCTTGTGAGTGGATTTGGAGGCTGTATTTTATATATCTTTCACCTCTTCTTTAATCGCATCTATGTTGCTGCTGATTTTAGTCCCATGCCACACATCATAATTTTACATCTTTAAAAATGTCAGTCAGGGGAACCGGAGATATTTATGACATGTAAATAAAGAAAACATCTAACTAAAACACACACACACACACACACACACACACACACACACACGCAGAGCACTATGCTCTTAACCTTAAAATTAAAAAAAAAAATGTCAGTCATACATCTAAGTGTCTAAAGCACAACTCAAATGAATTAATGTTGATTTCTCTTGGTGAGGGACAATATTTTAATGTAATTCCAAAAGCTATGGTCTAAGTCAGCCCTTTTGAGTTGCAGAGCACTTTGATATCATTATTTCCATCAACGTTGAGGAAGATGAGACTCCTATCTTTTTACCTCTGAAGAGAAAGCTAGAACTGGACCACATTCCCTGATTTCTTGAAAACCTGCTTGCCTAGTGTCTGTTCATCTACAGGGCCCTCTGTATTGCAGAGACAGGTGGCAGCTCATTTACCTAATCTCAAATCTCAATAGCAGGGCAAAGAGGAACCATCTTCTGGTGGATGGCGAATGTGTTAATTTAGATCTCTATAAAAAACATATGTGAAAATTCTCATAACACACTATCATTGTCCTGGTGCTTTCTCATCTTGTAGAAGGTTTAAACTGCTGATGCTTTTTGCTTTTGTGGCTGATACACTTAACCCTTCCACCTTATGGATGATTAACTTCGTTAGCTTTGGTCTGGATCTCATTCTTCTGGCTGGGGATTCATGAGCTCCCCTAGAATCTATTCAGTAATTGAGATGCATTCCTGTAGCACTCGAGACTAAGTCCTAAAAGCTGTGCTTTGTGTCCTTGATCCGCACTGACCTTTGGGGTTTGTTGCCCATTGAACGGAAGGTCTTCCTTGTGAAATCATAGAATGGTGCCCCAGTTCACTTGCTGTGACTTGATATCACCAAACAAAACTACCATTATCAGTGTCTGAGAAGGGAAAAGACATGGTACCCTGTCTCTTTAAAAGCTGAAGGATAGGGAACACAGCAGAGTTAATTCTTCAGGGGCTGTGCCTTGAGAATTTTCTGGCCCAGAATCAAGTTCCAGATAATTAATTATGTCAGTAAAAAGCTCTGATGGTCTGTTCTCTTCGGAGAAAAGTGACATCACCCATAGAATTCTCTGGCAATAAAGAAGAACAAAGCTGTGAGCACAGGAAATAACAGACAAATGTCCACGAGTGCATATTTTATCCACTTCAAAGTGCGCTGAGAAGACGTTCTGTGGGGCTGACTCCCAGCAGCCACGACTTGTCGAGGGGCCTCTGGGCAGCAGAGAGGAAGACTTGGGGCTGGGCGCCAGACTCACAAGCTGTGGCCTGATCTGAGTGTGCTGTTCTTAGGAAAGATACTAAAAAGATGACAAAGCTCAAAACGTTTTGGCGAGAGCAACAAGCCAATCAAGTGATGTAGTGTGAGGAAATCGCAGCAGATGCAGAGGCTTCAGCTGCGGATGAGGTCAGTCTGGAAAGCAATTGCCCAGCATTTCCTTCAGGCTTCCCTTTGCTTCATGTTCAGACTCACTCCCACAACGACTGTCACCAGCGCGCACCACATCATGGAACGATGAAAGCACACAACTCCGAGATCTCTTAAAGCTTTAGTCTTTCTCCTGTACGGTGGAGTTAAGAGAATCACAATAATGTTCCCAGTAAGAGTTTTTGTCCATGCTAGGATGCCGCGAGAAGAGTTTTTGTCCATGCTAGGATGCCGCGAGAAGAGTTTTTTGTCCATGCTAGGATGCCGCGAGCTCTGGGTTATTGCTAAACTCAACTCTGTCCTTCCCTGAAGAAACATGTTAGTTTCATGTTAGCTATCTAGAGTTAACTTTATTGGCTGAAACCTATTTTTTTTAAATTACGTCACCAATTT
>JADRCD010170629.1:0-19507 GCA_019843815.1 Montemys delectorum | reverse complement strand
AAAAAAGATATTGTAGGTATTTAAGGGGGGGTCTCTGTGAGGAGTGGGGGTACAAAAGGGAAACAAGAATGTGATTTAATTCTACTTACTTAAAATATGTTTTTAAATGTTAACAAATTCAGATAAATTGAAATCATGTAACTTTTCTCATCATAATCCAATAAAAGTTAAGAAAAAAATAGCCAGGAACTAATGTTAAAGTGAAACCTAAAACACAGAAGCCTTCCTATAGCTTTCAGTGCTCCCAATTAATTTTGCTTTTCTGCATTGGTAACAAACCAGAAAGCATTACTCCATGTTTCTCTTTGGCTGTGGTCCTGGACCATATAAGTAGGAAATGGTAGCTGAACAGGGGCATGCATCCATCACTTGCTGCCTCTACTATAAATGTAATGTGTGGTGGTCAGCTATCTCAATCTTCTGCCACTTTGACTTTCAATAATAATGAGCTGTGTCCTTTAAACACAAAACAGAATAAACTCTCCCTTATGTTGCTTTGGCCAGGATATTTTGTCACAGCAAGAGCCAAGGAGACCACGATAGTGTGCATCATCAAAAGACCTTGTGGGTATTTTCTCTTATATATATATATTATTACATATTTTCTTTATTTGCATTTCAAATGATATCTCCTCTCCTGGTTACCCCTCTGAAAAAATATCAAAAACAAAAACAAAAAAATAACCCTATTTCCTCCCCGCTCCCCCTGCTCACCAACCTACCCTCTCCCACTTCCTCTCCCTGATATTCCCCTACACTGGGGCATAAAACTTCACAGGACCACGGGACTCTACTCCCATTGATGACCGACTAGGCCATCCTCTGCTATACATATGCTGCTGGAGCCATGAGTCCCACTGTGTGTGCTCTTTGACTGATGGTTTAGTCCCTGGGAGCTCTGAAGGTACTAGTTAATTCATATTATCATTCGTCCTAAGGGGCTGCAAACCCTTCAACTCCTTGGGTCTTTTCTCTAACTCCTTCAATGGGGACCCTGTGCTCAGTCCAATGGATGGCTGTGAGTCTCTACTTCTGTTTTAGTAGGGCACTGTCAAAGCCACTCAGGAGACAGCAATTTCAGGCTCCTGTCAGCCAGCACTTGCTCACATCCACAATAGTGTCTGGGGTTGATGATTGAATATGGAAAGGATTCCCAGGTGAAGCAGTCTCTGGATTGTCCTTCTTTTAGTCTCTGCTCCACACTTTGTCTCTGCAACTCCTTGGATGGGTATTTCGTACCCTCTACTAAGAAGGAACGAAGCATCCATACTTTAGTCTTCCTTCATCTTGAGTTTCTTGTGGTTTGTGGATTGTACTTTGTGTATTCCGATCTTCTGGGCTAATATCCACTTATCAGAGAGTGCATGACATATGTGCTCTTTTGTCATTGGGTTACCTCACTCAGGATGATATTCTCCAGATCCATCCATTTCCCTAAGAATTTCATAAATTCATTGTTTTTAATAGCTGAGTAGTACTCCATTGTGTAGATGTACCACATTTTCTGTATTCATTCTTCTGTTGAGGAACATCTGGGTTGTTTCCAGTTTCTGGCTATTACAAATAAGGCTGCTATGAACATAGTGGAGCATGTGTCCTTATTACATATTGGAGCATCTTCTGGGTATATGCCTAGGAGTTGTATAGCTGGGTCCTCTGGTAGTACTATGTCCAATTTCCAGAGGAACCATCAAACTGATTTCCAGACTGGTTGTACCAGCTTGCAATCCCACTAGCAATGAAGGCGTGTTCCTCTTTTTCCACAACTTCTCCAGCATCTGCTATCACCTGAGTTTTTTATCCTTCTGAAGGGTGTGAGGTGGAATCTCAAGGTTGTTTTGATTTGCATTTCCCTGATAACTAAGGATGTTGAACATTTCTTTAGGTGCTTCTCAGCCATTAGGTATAGCTCAATTGAGAATTCTTTGTTTAGCTCTCTTACCCCATTTTTAATAGGGTTATTTGATTCACTGGAGTCTAACTTCTTAAGTTCTTTGTATATATTGGATATTAGCCCTCTATTAACAGTGTCTTTTGGCTTACAGAAGCTTTGCAATTTTATGAGATCCCATTTGTCAATTCTTGATCTTAGAGCATGAGCTATTGGTGTTCTGTTCAGAAAATTCTCCCCTCTGCCTATGTGCTCCAGACTCTTCCCCACTTTCTTTTCTATTAGTTTCAATGTATCTGGTTTTATGTGGAGGTCCTTGATCCACTTGGACATGAGCTTTTTACAACGAGATAGGAATGGATCAATTTGCATTCTTCTACATGCTAACTGCCAGTTAAGCCAGCAACATTTGTTGAAAATGCTGTCTTTTTTCACTGGATGGTTATAGCTCCTTTGTCAAAGATCAAGTGACCATAGGTGGGTGGGTTCATTTCTGGGTCTTCAATTCTATTCCATTGATCTACCTGCCTGTAACTGAACCAATACCATGTAATTTTTTTTTTTTTTATCACAATTGCTCTATAGTACAGCTTAAATTCTGGGATGATCATCCACCAGAGGTTCCTTTATTGTTGAGAATAGTTTTGGCTATCCTGGGTTTTTTGTTATTCCAGATGAATTTGCAAATTACTCTTTCTAAGTCTGTGAAGAATTGAGTTGGAATTTTGATAGGTATTGCATTGAATCTGTAGACTGCTTTTGGCAAGAAGGCCATTTTTACTATATTAATCCTGCCAATCCAAGAGCATGAGAGATCTTTCTGTCTTCTGAGATCTTCTCTTTCTTTCTTCAGAGAATTGAAGTTCTTGTCAAACAGAACTTTTACTTGCTTAGTTAGTGTCACACAAAGGTATTTTATATTATTTGTGACTATTGTGAAGGGTATTGTTTCCCTAATTTCTTTCTCAGCCTGTTTATTCTTTCTTTAGGGGAAGGCCACTGAATTGCTTGAGTTAATTTTATAACCAGGTACTTTGCTGAAATTGTTTATCAGGTCTAGAAGTTCTCTGGTGGAATTTTTGGGGTCCCTTAAGTATAATATCATATCATCTGCAAATAGTGATAATTTGACTTCTTCCTTTCCAATTTGTATACCTTTGATCTCCTTTTGTTTTCTAATTTCTCAGGCTAGGCTTTCAAGTATAATATTGAATAGGTAGGGAGAGAGTGGGCAACCTTGCCTAATCCCTGATTTTAGTGGGATTGCTTCAAGTTTCTCTCCATTTAGTTTGATCTTGGCTACTGGGTTGCTGTTTATTGCTTTTACTATGTTTAAGTATCTTTCTGATCTTTCCAAGACTTTTATCATGAAGTGGTACTGTATTTTGTCAAATGCTTTCTCAGCATCCAATGAGATGATCATATGATTTTTTTCTTTGAGTTTGTTTATGTAGTGGATTATATTGATGGATTTCTGTGTATTGAACCATCCCTGCATCCATGGGATGAAGTCTACTTGATCATGATGGATGATCGCTTTGATGTGTTCTTGGATTCAGTTTGTAAGAATTTTATTAAGTATTATTGCATCGGGATTGATAAGGAAAATTGGTCTAAAGTTTTCTTTCTTTGTTAGGTCTTTGTGTGGTTTAGGTATCAGAGTAATTGTAGCTTCATAGAATGAATTGGGTAGCATACCTTCTGTTTCTATTTTGTGGAATAGTTTGAGGAGTATTGGTACTAGGTCTTCTTTGAAGGTCTGATAAAATTCTGCACCAAACCCATCTGGTCCTGGGCTTTTTTTCTGGGATATTTTAATAACTGTTTCTATTTCTTTAGGGGATGTGAGACTGTTTACATGGTTTGTCTGATCTTGATTTAACTTTGGTACCTGGTATCCATCTAGAAAATTGTCCATTTCATCCAGGTTTTCCAGTTTTGTTGAATATAGGTTTTTGTAGTAGGAGCTCATGATTTTTTGGATTCCCTCAGTGTCTCTTGTTATGTCACCATTTTCATTTCTGATCTGGTTAATTAGGATACTGTCTCTGTGCCTTCTAGTTAATCTGGCTAAGAGTTTATCTATTTTGGTGATTTTTCTCAAAGAACCAGCTCCTGGTTTGGTTGATTCTTTGTATACTTCTTTTTGTTTCCATTTGGTTGATTTCAGCCCTGAGTTTGATTATTTCCTGCCCTCGAGTCTGAGTCTTCGACTCTTCTTGGGTGAATTTCCTTCTTTTTGTTCTAGAGCTTTCAGATGTGCTGTCAAATTGCTGGTGTATGCTCTCTCCAGTTTCTATTTGGAGGCACTTACAGCTATGAGTTTTCCTTTTAGGACTGCTTTCATTGTGTCCCATAAGTTTAGGTATGTTGTGGCTTCATTGTCATTAAACTCTAGAAAGTCTTTACTTTCTTTCTTTCTTTCTTCCTTGACCAGGTTATCATTGAGTAGTGTTAAGCTTCCACGTGTATGTGGGCTTTCTATTGTTTATGTTGTTATTGAGGAGCAGCTTTAGTCCATGGTGATCTGATAGGATACAAGGGATTATTTCAATCTTCTTGTATCTGTTGAGGCCTGATTTGTGAGCAATTATATGTCAGTTTTGGAGAAGGTACCATGAGGTGCTGAGAAGAAGGTATATCCTTTTGTTTTAGGATAAAAAGTTCTATAGATATCTGTTAAACCCATCTGTTTTATAACTTCTGTTAGTCTCACTGTGTCTTCGTTGAGTTTCTGTTTCTATGATATGTCCATTGGAGTGAGTGGGGTGTTGAAGTCTCCCACTATTATTGTGCGGGGAGCTATGTGTGCTTTGAGCTTTTGTAAAGTTTCTTTTATGAATGTACATGCCTTTGCATTTGGAGCATAGATGTTCAGAATTGAGAGTTCATCTTGGTAGATCTTACCTTTGATGAGTATGAAGTGTCCCTCCTTATCTTTTTTTGATCACTTTAGGTTGAAAGTCAATTTTATTCGACTTTAGAATGGCTACTCCAGCTTGTTTCTTGGGATCATTTGCTTGGAAAATTGTTTTCCAGCCTTTTATTCTGACGTAGTGTTCGTCTTTGTCACTGAGGTGGGTTTCCTGAATGCAACACAGTGTTGGGTCCTGTTTATGTATCCAGTCTGATAGCTTATGTCTTTTTATTGGGGAACTGAGTCCATTGATATTAATAGATATTAAGGAAAAGTAATTGTTGCTTCCTGTTATTTTTGTTATTAAAATTGGAATTCTGTTCCTGTGGCTTACTTCTTTTAGTTTTGTTGGAAGTTTACTTTCTTGCTTTTTCCTAGGATGAAGTTAGTTTCCCTCCTTGTGTTGAAGTTTTCTATTTACTATCCTTTGAAGGACTGGATTTGTGGAAAGATACTGTGTAAATTTTGTTTTGTCGTGGAATACTTTGGTTTCTCCATCTATGGTAATTGAGAGTTTTGTTGGGTATAGTAACCTGGGCTGGCATTTGTGTTCTCTTAGGGTCTGTATGACATCAGCCCAGGATCTTCTGGCTTTCATAGTCTCTGGCAAGAAGTCTGGTGTAATTCTGATAGGCCTGCCTTTATATGTTACTTGACCTTTTTCCCTTACTGCTTTTGATGTTCTTTCTTTTTTTGTGTGCATTTGGTGTTTTGACTATGACATGGTGGGAGGAATTTCTTTTCTGATCCAGTGTATTTGGAGTTCTGTAGGCTTCTTGTATGTTCATGGACATCTCTTTCTTTAGGTTAGGGAAGTTTTCTTCTATAATTTTGTTGAAAATATTTACTGGTCTTTTAATTTGGAAGTCTTCACTCTGTTCTATACCTACTATCCTTAGGTTTGGTCTTCTCATTTTGTCCTGGATTTCCTGGATTTTTTGGGTTAGGAGTTTTTTGCATTTTGCATTTTCTTTGACTGTTCTGTCAATGTTTTCTATGGTATCTTCTGCACCTGAAATTCTCTCTTCTATCTCTTGTATTCTATTGGTGATTCTTGCATCTATAGCTCCTGACTTCTTTCAAGGTTTACTATCTCTAGAGTTGTCTCTCTTTGTGATTTCTTAATTGTTCCATTTTTTAGGTCCTGGATGGTTTTGTTCAATTCCTTCACGTGTTTGGTTGTACTTTCCTGTAATTCTTTAAGGGATTTTTGTGTTTCCTCTTTAAAGGCTTGTACCTCTTTACCTGTGTTCTTCTGTATTTCTTTAAGGGAGTTATTTATGTCCTCCTTAAATTCCTCTATCACCATCATGAGATGTGATCTTAGATCTAAATCTTGCTTTTCCAGTGTGTTGGGGTATCCAGGACTAGCTGAGGTAGGAGTACTAGGTTCTGATTATGCCAAGTAGTCTTGATTTCTGTTGATAAGATTCTTGCGTTTGCCTTTAGCCATCTATTAATCTCTGGTATTAGATGTTATTGCTGTCTTTGGATGGGTCTGTAAGCCTGTGTCAGCACTTCTGGGAGATTAGCTCTACCCTGGCAGGATGTGTGTGCAGAGGGTGTGGATTATCTGTCCCTCCTGGGTACAGATGGATGAATGAAGGCTGCAGCTTCTCTGGCCTGTGCCTCCCAGCTGGTCTCATCTGAGAACCGGGGTCAGAGCACTCCCTGGAGAGAAGCTCTCTGCTTTCGGGAAAGGTGTGCAGAGAAGGTTATGGATCCACTGTCCCTTCTTGTTGTAGATGGAGGTAGAAAGGATCCTTTCCCAGCTACCCTGTCACTTCTGCTGCCTGAGCCTCCTGGCTGGTCCCCCCTTAGTAAGTCAGTGGAGAGACAATAGCCCTGGTTAGTATTTTCAAGAGTATTTTTGGGAGAAATGCTCTAAAATGCACATTTTAGTTAATGGGATTTACGTATGACAAACCCAGTTAACTAAGACAAACAATAAATAACTTCAATATCCATCAATTATTCTTGAATATTATACAGATATTATGAAAACTGGTTGAGAGATGAAAATTACAATCTTGAATGATGCTAGACCTATTTTAAGAGAGAAATTAGAGTTGAAGAGCAATGTGTATGCTTTATGGATAAATTAAAGAAAATGAAACTATGGTCTACTGTGGTATCTGTGTTTGTGTGTGTGTGTGTGTGTGTGTGTGTGTGTGTGTGTGATATAGAAGTATAAAGACATTTCAATATTTATAACCAGCTACCTACCTATGCATCTTCCTAACTTTCTACCAATCTTCATCTGCCTATGCATCTATGTAATACTGTGTAGACATAGTGAAATGTGTACACTAATGTATATTTATTATCCTAAATATATATACAAAATCATCACCAAAATCTGTTATGATATGGCTAAATAAATAAATATTCAAAGGAAGTCTTGAAAATATTTCTAACTTGAGGAACTCTGTGTTATAAGTGAGTACAGTAGAGTACATTGTATTTGAAGAAATAGTAAGTACTCGGAATCTTCTCAATTTAATTATAGGGGTTTTCAAATACAACTATTCAGGGGAAATAAGTGAAACATACAACTCAAATTGTTTTATAGATACTAACCAATTATGTTAAAAATAATATTTATCTTGGAGGGTTTGAAAACTTTCTTTGAATAATAAACCTGTTACTTTAAAGCAGAGAAAAATGTATCCCAGAAATTACTAAACAACTAATTCATGTTGAACAACGGAATTGATGTTAAAGATCAAATCAGCAAATGAGTGTGTGAGGGGAACTGTAATTAGAAAGAGGTATGAATACCAAACCCAGATTTTTTTTACTATGAGCTTCTTGAATAAACCATCATGAAACCCAGTACATGCAAAGCGCAGTATAAACTGTATGATCTAAGTAGTAGCAAAAAGACTGTAGGGTTTAAGTATATATATCTCAGAATAGCAGGCTGACAAAAATTAACTAGTGGCACAAAATGACAAAGATTGTTCGTCTCCAGAATTCTATGGGTCAGGATTTGGCTTTGGCTTAGTGTGCCTATTCTTGCCTGTGGGACATCAGCTGAATGTTTTCACTTGGCTGTATTAGGCTCAAAGCTGGTTGCCTGGGTGCTATTCCATGTGTCTCATCACATGCAGGGCTTGGGACTCCTCACAGCATGGTGCTCTTGGGATACTAAATCTTCTGACATGGTGACTGACTTCCAAGAAAAAAAAATTCACAAGGGATATCCATCAATGTCTTAAATCTCTTAACAAGCCCTTTGGCTTTTTTTTTTTTTTCCCTAGCATTATACTGAACAAAGTGAGTCATATCCCAAGTTCAGAATCACAAATGCAAGACTATTAGAACATTATCATTTGATACAAGGTATGTAACTGTGAATCTTTATTTATGAAACAGAAGTTGTAAACTGTGTGACCTTATGTTGACTATTAAGCAGCCAGGTGTACTTATGGGATAATTGTATTCGCACTGGATATTTCAGTTCAGGAACAAAAAGACTCTGGTCTGCAGGTCAAATCTGTCCACCTGCTTATCTGTAGACTACAAACTAACTATGGTCCTAACCTATGTAAATGGTTAATAAGATATCAAGTAGAATAACATATGAAATTACAAATTCAAATTTCAGTGCTCATTAAATTCTTCAAAATATAATACTGAATATATATTATATATTTTAAGATATTGAGTAATAAAATTAATATGGAAACCAAAGTGGTCAAGTTTGCATTTTGTATAGTTCCCTCTGTTGGAAGTAATGTTCAGTTGCCTAGGCTACAGCCTCCAATTATTCAGTCAAATACTAACATAACCTGGTTGTTTCTATGAAGGTATTTTGTTTGTTTGTTTTATGAATAAAAAAGAGTTTCTAAGAACACAGAGAAAAGATTTGCTCTACTCAGATTTTTGCAATTATTAAAATTAGTCTATTTTCAGATTTTCCTCAAAATTTATATTGGACATTATTAGTCAGTCAATTTTAAAGCCCTGGAAAATAAAAATTTTTCTGAAAAAGTTTTGTCTCAAAACTACAGTATCAAGTCTTCCCTTAGTTTCTAGCTACTCAACCTACTACAAATTTCAGCCCTCTCAAACTATAATAAATGCAACCAGTTCCATGACATCTCTCCTTTCTTTGTCCATTCCTTTTCCTTCTCTCTCTCCTCAACACCCTGTCTCTGTCACCCAGTCTCTGTCTCTGTCTCTCTGTCTTCTCTCTCTCTTCTTCTCATTGAACCCTTGTACAGATTTTTTAGTGACAAGAATGGTAGAGATGTTCTAGAATAGAATTCTAAGGAAGACAGTTTTGGACTGATTGTTTGAATTAAATCTAATCTAATTAAAGTCACTAATATTTCTATTTTATGTAAGAAAACCCTAGTGGTCTGATGTGGCAATAGAAATTTGTATGATGCCAAAGTTGGTTGATCATAGTAAAACACAGCTCTCATTTTTAATAGATGGTATGTGAACACTGAATTGATCATTGTGAAACATGGGCTTATAGAGCAGATACTGAAAGGAGAAATTAAGTTTGAAGCTTATGAATGATTACAGGCTGGAGAAAAACACAGTGGGCCAAGCCTGTATCAAGTCTGCGAACGTCCAAACAAGCCTGAATAAAAGCAAGCAAGCTGTTAGACATCCCAGGGACTGACACAGGTCAAGAAGACATAAACTATACAGATAGAACGAAATATGCAAGAATATGTCTGGGGCCCAGACATACAGGGACGTGCCTGGGCAATGGGCCATCTGGTCCTCTTAGATATAGTTTAAGGTCCGCCAGAAACCCCGGAATAGCACCTTCCTTAGGAATTTTCCGCTCTGATCTGCACGTACTATAGTTGATGTTTGAACTAGCCAGTCATGTATAGCTATGCCAATTCCTTTGTTCCCCTAGACCCTTTTCCCTATATAAACCCCTAACTCCTGGGCCTCAGGGTAGATTCCTCTATCTCCTACGTGAGGTACGTGTTGATCAGGACCTCTAATATTAAACTACCTCATGTGTTTACATCAAGACGGTCTCTCGTGTTTCCTTGAGTACACGTTCTCCCGGGACTTGAGCAGGGGTCTCCCTACAGGGGTCTTTCAATACACCTATTCCCACACAATATATCTATATCTCATACAGATTGCACCTTACCTAAAAAATACAATTTTTAAATTTTATAAATGAGCTTTAGTGGCTTGCCCTGCTAATGTTGTGGCAGGACATTTGAACATACAGTGAACCCCGGAGATTTTGTGTAAAAACCTGTTTCTATTTGTGGTGTGGTTGAGTCCTAGCACACATGTTTAATCCCAGAGCTTTCTGTTTATTGTAAACAGTATTAAATAAAGTCAACCATAGGCCAAAAGTCAGAGCAAACAACTAGTAAACAGGAAGTGAACATATGAAAAAAGAAACAGAGAGAGTAAGAGGGAGAATGGACAGAGACACACAGGAAGAAGAAAGGAGGAACATTCAGTTTGAGGGGTTTCTGACTTGGTGTGGAAAAGGAGACTGTCCTCTTTGGGGGCATTCTGTGAAAGAGCTTTGATGGGGTTCTGTTGTAGCAGTTTCTCTATCCAATCACATTAGGGCAGTGACAGGTCTGTGATTGGACAGGAATAGGGAGGCGGAGCTAGAAGTGTAGGAGTGAGGAAGTCAGAGGTCAGAGGAGGAGAGTCAGCATGGAGGCAGAGAAACAGGAAGAGGATCCAGACCCTGCGTAGTTTTAAACAGCCACAAGTAAATAAGGTGGGTTTTTTTGTTAGAATAATTGGGTTAAAACGTTATCATTATCATTTGGCTCTGAAATTATTGTATTGGCATCTTGTAAATTGTGATCTTATTGAGATATAAACCTGATTGGATAATTAAGCCTTAAGAGTCTTGTTTCTCCCGGGTAACTAGGTGCTAGATGACTGATTGTGGGGGTGTGGAGCATGGCTTGTAAGTGAGATGATCTTGCTAGCTGGGAGAAAATAGCAGGACCCCGCCAGGACATAGTGTTGTGGCTGTCCCTGGCACATTAGAAAAGAACGTGGTCTGGCGGGCCAGGAGAGATTAGGAGTGATCTTTATTAATATTTCACACAACAGGGTGCTTTCTCTGCCTCTCTGGGCTAGCAGGCTTTCATCCCAGTGTCTGACTCCCGAGTCTTCATTGATAAAATTGAATGACTGAGATTTTGTTAAAAACAGTACTATGGACTAGAATTGGGATTCAAATCCTACCCAACTGGGCCCAGAAATACAGTGTTTTGTTTTATGCTGCACTGCTCCTTCCCATTGTGGTGGTCTGACCATGTCTATGTGACATCCAAAACCAGGTGGCAGAATGTCACCTTGTTCAATCCAGCTGGGAATGGCTATGTCAGACAATTCAAAATTTCTGCTGGTCTATGCAAGTCAGTGAATGATTAAAAAAATGCTGTGACTGTTGCTTTTGAAATTAAAAGACAACTGAGTGAATAGATGAATCGGCAAGCACAGAATCTGTGAGTAATGAATATTGACTTTATTATAGAAGACAAAGTTCTGTGACCATGTATTTGATACCTTAAAATGCTGGAGCCAAGCTAATGAATCTAATGAGTTCAACTTAGTTGCTTCTGACTGCCCTAGAGAAAGTGAGAAAATAAGGAGTCAGCTCTATATTAAATTTACCAACTCTAGTTCCACATAAATAACTTGAAATTGTCTTGTCTTTTAAAAAAGACGCTCTTAACATTTGAAATGTAAATAAATAAAATATCCAATAAAAAATTTAAAAAGTTCTTATTTTGTCTATCTTCAGAGCTGGTATTTATAAAAACCCAAGCCATGAATAGATGAATTCCAAAGGAAATTAAAATTCAAATCTCACAGGTTATCTGCAAAGACCATGGTGGCATTGGCTGAAAACAAATGGGAGCTGCTTATGATGGCCTGAGACATGAGTCCCAGCACAAGGTAGACTAATACAGACAAAAGTAAGGAGAGTTCAAAGCCAACCTGGGATACCAGATGAGACTACATCTTAAAATAAGAAAAGAGTGGCATCTTGATGAATGGACTGAGCTAATCCTGATAAAGCTTTGGATATCAAACCCCTAATATCTGCCAACTGAAACTGCACTTTCACTCCTACCTGAGAAGATGGCCCACGATTTACATGAGGAAACACCTCCGGAAATGCTGCCTTTTAAGTTAACTCTGCTCACCTTAAAACTTACACTTCTCTCTTTCTAAGCCAAACTATATGTAAATTCCAACTGATACCCACAGATAAATAAAAACTATGACCCAGAATGAATTATACCACTCACCGAACACATGCATGAGCTTTTCCCATTTGCACAGTCAAAAGTATGGGTAATATGTATGGGAATGAACACATAGGGTGCAGAATATGGGATGAACATAATATTGGATCAGGTTAAATTCATTGATGTGAATATACTAGATGGAGACCTAGACTTGTAGTATGAAACGATAGTAAAGTCCTCAGTTGGATGTTTTAAGGTTGGTTAAAACATGGACCAATAAGTACATTAAATAAAGTTGAAATACCACATCTGCTTTGGCATGCTCTAAATAAAGTAGCCCAATACAGAAATATCAAACAACTTTGAGTAGCTTATTCTACTATATTTGTACTATAGTAGATTTCTTTGCCCTGCAAAATCTGATCACCCACCCTAGGAAAAGACACATCTCACAACCACAACTTGGACAAATAAACTTGAGGCCAGAATCCTACGGTCCTTGAAGACCTTTGTAGTTAATTCCTTCTGTAAGTGAGAAATGACAATGAAGACTCCTATCACTGATTTTGGATCCATAGATACAAGGAGAATAAGGGAACCCCAGCATTCCAGGCCCAAGAGATAAGGCTTAATCACCACCAACAAGTTGAAGGCTAACAATGGATGGCTGAACTTGAGCAGTGATGAGGGACACCATGACTCCCTGACACCTTTGACATTGGATAGCTACTCATGGTGCCACCAGCTAAGAAATATATGGGAAGTCAATTAAATTCTTACCTGCATGTGTTAACAGAAAAGCTTGTATTCCAAGTGAACAGAAAAACTAATGTGAATCACCCAAAATCAAGACAGTAGCAGAGTGCCCAATCAAGTTGCAAAGTCTGAACCAGTTCACAAAACCAGAGCTCCGTAGAAAGAAAGACTAGTTCCATCAGAGGAAGGACCTTGAGAGTTGGGTGGTGTGTGTGTGTGTGTGTGTGTGTGTGTGTGTGTGTGTGTGTATGTAGGGGTGATGGGTGTGTGTGTGTGTGTGTGTGTGTGTGTGTGTGTGTGTGGCTAGCTTTTTTTCTTGGTCAACTTCATACAAACTATAGTCTTCTGAGAGGAAGGAACCTCGACTGAGAAAATGCCCCCATAAGACTGGGCTGTAGACAAACCTTGTAGGGATTTTCTTAATAATTTCCTAATTAAGTGATTGATATTGGAAAGTCCAGTCCATTGTGAATACCATCACATCTGGGTTGGTGGACCTGGGTACTATAAGAAAGGATGCTGTGCAAACCAGTAAGAAGCACTTCTCTATGGTAGCTGCATCAGCTCTTGTCTCAAGGTCCTGACCTTAAGTTTGTGTCCTGATGTCCACCACCTGATGGGCTGTGAAGAAGAAGTGCAAACAAAACAAACCCTTTCTGCCCCCCACATGGCTATGGCCATGATGTTTTTGCTATGTTTTATCATAGCAATAGAAAAACCTAGGGCAATGTCTTTTTAATGGTTGGGATATGTGTTTCTACCTCACTCGCCTATTAACCTGCTTGTTTTTGCTGAGTCCCAGGGCATAAGCAGGCTCTGCTGCATTGGGCTGTATCAGTTCAGCTGTACAACTCAGCCAGTCCAATGATGTCTTAAAGATGTACATAAATGGACTCATTGGACCCTGATTTTACACAAGTGAATGATGAGCAGGTTTCCAAACCTTTTTTCTTTTTCCAAATCCTTATTTTCCTCTGTGTACTTTCTGATGTGATGATGGCTTCTCTGGCTCAATGTCATTGAACTTCTTGCATTCAGATAGTTGGTCAAACATTATTCTGGATTTTCTATGAGGATGTTTCAGTGAAGTTTGCATGTAAATCAATACGTACAGGAAAGAAATGTAGCCTTTTTATTGTGCGTGGAACTTGCACAGTTAGCTGAAGGGCTTAAAGGAAGGGAGAAATGACTTTCCCTAGAGCAAGAGGGACTTCTGAAGCTGAGAGTCACACGCTGAATGCAGAGACATACCCTGCATTATTAGTTCTTCCTTGGGCTCTCTCTGTGTCTCTCTGTCTCTCTGTCTCTCTGTCTTTCTGTCTCTGTCTCTTTCTCTGTGTCCCCTCCTCTCCCTCTCCTTTAACTCCCCTTCCTTCTATCCTTCCCTCCCTTCCTCCTTTTTTACCGTTTCCGACATAAGAGACTTGACTACATTGCCTAGGTTAACCTTGATGACCTGGTCTCAAGAGATCCTTATGCCTCAGCTTCCTAAGTAGATGAGACAGAACTGTGAACCACACACAACTCATATACATGTGGTGAAGCTCTGGCAGGCAGCACCAATGTCCTATGAAAAAGTTCTGTGATTCTGTCCTCTACCATTATTTTACAGTTTTTAATTAATTAATTAAAAATATTTTATGTGCACTCATACATTACCTGAGTAAGTGAGAGTGTCAGATTTCCTGAAACTGGAGTTGCATACAGTTGTGAGCTTCCATGTGGGTTCTGCAAATTCAACTTGGTCCTCTGGAGGAGCGGCCAGAGCTCTTAACCACCGAATCATTTCCCCACCTACTCACCCCATACTTCACCTTTAAATGTCAGAGAATCTGCAATACTTATTCATACTTGGAGGCAGGAATAGACTTTAATCTTTGACCCTTACGAGAATCTAAAGAGGCCAGTGCTAGGAATAAGTTAAGCCATTTAAAGAAGACAGAATGAAGGTAAATGATGAAATTTATTCCATCAGTGTTGTGTATATATTTGCTACCTACAATGAATAAAGTTAGAAACAACCTTATTGTCTTCCTTAAAATGGTAGCCCAGCACTTTGAAAAGAAAACAATTCTTGTTTTTATCACTTGAGTTCTATGTGGATTATTTCACTTGATATAATTGAGATAATTGAGAGATGACTGACTAGTACACTTAAAATAAATTTAATTATAATTGATTTACTTACATATTATTTTTTTTTGTTTGAGGTTTTCAGGGCATTAATGCTTCAAAACTGGGTAGACAAAACACACAGAGACTTGTATTTCTCCTGGTGGTCAAAAAGGAAAGGGATGATTCAAATCCTTGGTCAAATTTTCTAATGGCCACTAGATGGCACTAAATAACTAGTTCTCATACTTCTGCCCTGCAGCATTCCTGCCTTAACTGGTTTCCATTGTCAGTTGGCAAATTGCAGAAAAGAAAAATATAAAAGCTATTTGCTGGAGATTTTGAACAAGATAGAGGTTTCATTAGCAGAGAACAGAACACATTTTGTAATTCAATTGCTAGCAAAATGATCGTCTTTATTGTTATATATTTGTACAGTTTAAAAGCAGGAAATAGGATCAGCACAGAAACACATAGGAAAATGTGGTAAGGCTAAACGCAGTAGGCATGAGCTGGGAATGTTTATCTTGACCAAAGAGCGAGGGCAGGCAAATGAGTAGGAGATAAAATGTCTGCTGAGATGCTTTTAACGGTACTTGTAACTTCATATAATAGACTGCTTGTTCTTATATCATACCTGGGCTCAAGAATACCAGGACAGCTTAGATTCCAGGAAAAGTGCTTTCTGCTTTAGATTTATTTATTTATTTTTTAACTGAAGCTAAAGAGAATGTGTTCCACTAAGAATACTTGTTTGAAGAACCAGCACTTGAATTTGATCACTAGTGGGCACTGTGGACTACATTAAGTATTAGACTCTTGAACACTCAGTTTATGTTTATCATAGTCTTTCAGTGATGGTGGATTTGCAAGCTAGAACAACATGGACAATCACTTGATCTGTGAACAGCAGCATGCTATTGTTTTCAAAAGTTTAGAGGCAGGATTCTGACATCAAAATACATCAGGTAGAATCTTGGGTTAGCGGAAAAGAATATAAAATTGTCCAAAGAATCAGCGTAGGTCTTGTCTTTTAAAGCCTTTAAACACAATGTTTAAAGCCCATAAATATTGACCAAGGTATTCTTAGGCATTGAAAACTTATTCGAACCAA
Organism: Montemys delectorum; assembly: GCA_019843815.1. NCBI lineage: Eukaryota > Metazoa > Chordata > Mammalia > Rodentia > Muridae > Montemys > Montemys delectorum. The sequence goes on along the minus strand of JADRCD010170629.1, from coordinate 3,497 downwards.
AGAAGGATTTATTAGTGTTCAATCAAGTGTTTCTCCAAAGGGAAAAGTGCTAAATAGCAAGTCAAATTTAAGAGCATCAAAAAATAAAATTTATCTATGCTTTTGTAGGTAAGTTATAAAAATCATTAATAATCAAAGTGAGCATAATGGTTCTGGTCCCGTCAACCCCTATTCAGTCATTTGAAGCCTCTCTGAGACCTGATAATGTAGGAGTTCATATTCAGGCTTTAGGAGATGCCAACGTTTCAGAGTATTTTGACCAATTGAATCCTCAGTTCACAACTTTCTCCTATCCAGGGGATTAGACCCAGAGCCCTAGAGAGCTCAGCACAGCCCACTCCAGGACCTATTTGTTTTAAGTTAATACTTCTCCTTCTTCTTTCACTTTGGAGTGATGGCCTGCTATCCCCTCCTGGAGATAACTCTGCAGGGAAATAAGTGTGCAGTGTGAGTGTGATAGCTGCTGCTCTTCAGGACCATTCTCTCTCCAGGTAGTAATGAGGAAAGAGTTTTACAGGACATTTTAGCAATGGCCCCAGGGGAATCTGAAAGGGTTGATTCCTCTCTTTAGACAATTCTTCTCAGAGCCACTTCTAGGAGGAAACTTGCTTTATTCTGTTCATGAAGAATGAAGTCGGGAACTGTAGCCAGGAGGCGAGGGAAAGGTGCATAGCTAATGCTGTTAAAAGCAGAAAAGAATAAGATTCCAAAGCCCCCAATAAATCAAAGATAAAACCTTTTAAAAATAGTGATGTGTGGCAGATGGCACATGGAGGAATCAATACTCTGAGTCCTTTGGGGAGAGAACTTCATTCATTCAGTGCTCGTGCAGCATCTGATACAGAGATTTGTACATAGTTAGCATCTGCGTAATGTTTGTTGAACTGAAGTGAGTTGGGCACAAACACACACATACACATCCACACACCCAGGAAATCAGACACACGCATATTAGTTACTCACGCCCCCATTTAGTCAGAGGACAGCTATCCTTGCTTATTTTCCAGGTCATTTTTGCTCATTTCTCATCTCAAGGGCTTAACCTTGAGCTTGGATTAACTGAGGCCATAATGTCACTTATTGATAATTATTTTTGATGGGGTAAGAAAAATGACAGGCCACTTCTGCTTCAAAGGACCTTTCTGTATGGTGAACAGTTCTTGCCAAGCAGCCATTCTCAGAGCAACCTGACCAAGATATTTCCTGAAGTTGAGAGAACTCACAAAGAGCGGCAGCTTTCATGTGCTTGTTTTAAAACACCTGACACAGCTGTTTCCTGAGAGGCTCTGCCAGATCCTGACCAATAGGGATGCGAATGCTCGAAGCCAACCATCGGACTGAGCACATGGACCCTAATGGAGGAGTTAGGGGAAGGACTGAAGGAGCTGAAGGGGCCTTATCTGGCATCAGTGGGAGGGGAGGTCCTTGGTCCTGTGATGGCTTGATGCTCCATTGTAGAGGAATGCTAGGGTGGTGAGGCGGGAGTGGATAGGTGGGTGGCAGAGCACCTTCATGAAAGTATGGTAGGGGGGAGGGGATAGGAGGTTTGCAGAGGGGAAACTGGGAAAGGAGATAACAGTTATAAATAAAAAATATCCAAATAAAACAAACAAACAAAAATACCTCTGTTTCTCATTTTGAATTCTTCCTTCACCTAAGTGCTTTGTGACGTTCCTCTGCCATGGCTCTATTTTCCACTGGCCCTCATCCATCATTTGACCTGAAGCTCCATGGGAGAGACATTTATGCTTGCTTCCTCTCCAAATTGTCATCTCTTGAAACACTCCATCATATATCCTCATGAGTGGAAGGGTTAGTGGCTGTTTAAAGTAAGCAAGTTCATTAAGTAGCTTCGAGTATTTCTGTGATTTCTCTTCTGCTGTCACCTACTCCAAGCCAGCCCCTTCCCTGAAACTCCTTACCCTCAACAGACTAAACTCAGCTTTGGTAGTTTAGGTTAGTGGGTCTTGACGCTCTTCTTCCCAAGGGAATTTGGCGGTTCCTGAACCTTTATGGTTATTATGACTGAAAGGTTAAGTTACTTCTTGTATTCGTGGAACAGAGGTCAGGGAGACTGCTAAGCATCCAGCAACTTGTGGAGTCTTCCCACTTGCCTAGGAAAGAATTTTTTGAGCTAACCTAATTCTGTTGCTCTTGAGAAATCCTAGTTCAGATGCTAGCCTATTTAGGAACAAACTATTCCTCGAGCACCGTTTGGTCCTATTATTTATGTGCTTGTATATACAAGGCCAAGTATTCACAATGGAAAAGGAGACACCTTTGTTTGATCACAGCCAAAGACTCAGATGTTTCTTTAACAAAAACAAACAAAAATTCTTCAGACAATATCTGAATGACTAACAATTTTACTCCTTGGGTGAATGTTTTAGAGAGTTATTATTGATGGAGCCTATGATTAAAAGTGGTGTGATGCTTAGGTATCCTAGGGGGCAACGGGGGTGGTGGGAGGGGGGCACGATGGGCTGCACACAAAGCTACAGAGGAAATGTTTCAAAGAACAGTGTCTTCTTTTTTATTGATCCAAATCCCATAATAATAGTTATAAGGCCCAGCTGTTCTCCCTCCCAAATAACCCAGAGAATAGTCATTAACTGGAGATACAGAGTTTTAAAATGACATAAATCACTTGGCTATTTGAATTTTGAAGATCCTTTTGGATGAACCAGGTGGTTTCCTCCTGGACTTTAATTATCAAAATCCATTTCCTTTAAAAAAAAAAAAAGAATTGAGCCACTTGGGTAATTGCTATACTGATGAACTCCAACCCCCAGCTTCCTTTTGTACTCCCACATTTCCTTGAGCAAGTTCACTCTATCATCTTCGCTACCAAAATATCCACTAGGTATATTTTTCTTCTCGTTGTATGGCAGTAATCCCATCTAACGTATCAAATAGAATACAAAGTGCCGTGTGTGTGACTGTTATAAATTTTTCCGGCACAATTCCCAGAATCATTACTTAGTGTCATCCTCGTTCCAAAGACTACTTAGAAACTTTTTAGTAAAACGCATTTCAGCCTTGGTTCTTATTCGTCATCGTTTAAATTATAACTCCTCTAATCAAATACTTAAAGATGGTCATTAAAAGTACATTTAGTTGGTTTCACATACTTGCTGATGAAATTGCAGTTGTTTAGAACCATTAAATATTGCATGTCCCCAGTGGGTTTCTATGAAATTGGCCAGATAAGACAGAGATGTCAAGTGAAATGTAAATATCAGAGATAAATAAGCACTTCCTCCTACTCTGTCTAAGTATTTCTCCTGCAATATGTGTAGCATACATGTAAGGTGAGAACTTGCTGTTTCTCTGAAATTCAAGCTTAACTAGGTAACCTGTTATTGGATTTGCAAACTTCCACAGTCCAACAAGCCTATTTATCAAGGTTTGTGATTTTTATTAGCTCCTTTAGTAACAAGGTCTTTCAAAAAAGATTCTTCCCTTTTAATGAAGCAATGCTTGTGGAATAATTGGGA
>JADRCD010170626.1:22361-46892 GCA_019843815.1 Montemys delectorum | reverse complement strand
CAGTGTGATAAGGAACACTTAACACATGCTTGCTGAACGAAAGTACATTCTACTCTAACATCATTCTACTCACAGTCTGCCAGGCATCCTGCTTGCTGTTAATGAGTGTCTGTTTAAATACCAGCACTCTCTCCTGCATTCCCTACTACATCATGCGATTTCAGGAGTTGAAAGTCATAATTAATGAGGCTGACGGACACAGACAGCATTAACTATGAAGACAGAAAGCTAATTCACTCCTCTCCACCCCACCGAGACGAGCCTCCTCCTGTGATGCATTTAGGTCCTATCTAGTTTTTACCAGTGTGCTTTAGATTTTTATGATTCAATTATCTTTGTAATAAAAATGTATGCAATTACAGTGGCTTCTGCATCACTAAGTCAGGATTGGGCTGGATTCCAGGGGTTTATTCCTGAACACACACACACACACACACACACACACACACACACACACACACACACACACATATATATATATATATATATATGCTCATGGTGTATACTTATAAAATCATAAGTACTCTCTCCCATGCAGACATTTTCTTAAATGTCTACTTCTCACACTTCCATATAGAAATATGCTGAAGTCCTTTTTCCCACTAGTGCTTTTAGGGACTCCAGTTGAGTGGCACTGAGGAGCTAACGAAATGGTGTCTTAAACAGAAGTATTACTGGGCTACAAAAGGAGACAGAGGAACAACAGGTCTGGTCTGTGTCTTTTTCTTTATAAATCTTTTTCGTTGGCATACATGTACCATATATGGTACTGCGTAACAACATTTCCCTACATGTATATACTGCAGACTTAGTGTACTCACCATCTACTGGGCCTCAGTTTCCTCCCTCCTCCCTCCTCCATCCTATCAATCCTGTTGTGCTACAGACAACCTCGCCACCATATTCATGTCATTTTAACATAAATAGCTTTAAGTATTCGGGAACAGACCTAAGAACCACAAATGAGGGAAAACGTATAATAATTGTCTTAGTTTTCTTTCTGTGGCTATGAAACACCATGACCCAAAGTAGTTTGGAAAGGAAGGGTTTTAGGAAGTTTACAAACCCTGGTCACAGTCCCTTACGAAGGGACGTCAGGGCAGGAATTCAAGGCAGGAACCTGAAGGCAGGAACTGAAGCAGAGGCCATGGAGAAGTGCTGCTTACTGGATTGTTTGTCATGGCTTTGCACTGACTGGTTTCTTATACAATTGAAGACACCTAGCTCAGTGGTGGCACTATCCATGGTGGGCTGGGCCAGCCTGTATCAATCATTAATCAAGAAAATGTTCCCAGAATCTTGCCTATGAGCCAATGTGATGGAGGCGTTTTCTCAACTGGGGTTTCCTCTTCACAGATGATTCTATCTTGTATCAAGTTGACAAAACAAAAACTACAAAAACCTAATCAGCACACTTGCTTTTCTGAAACCAACTCAATCCATTCAATGTGATTATTTCCAGTTGTACCCATTTCCTGAAATGAAGAGATGTTATGAATGGAATTTTTTTATTGTGTACATACATCATTATTTTATTGACTCATCCCTCTCTTGAGGACACGTAGATTAGTTCCATAACTTAGCTATTTTGAATAGTGCTTTAATGAGAATGGGTATGCAGCTGTTGGTTACTACCAAGATATGAGTGTGACTATTACACATTTGGTATAAGCTTGCCATATGGGTCATTATTGATACCTTTAATTCATTGTCCAAGAAAAAATGGCCAGCCCTGAAGTCATGTATAAGCAAGCCACACAAACAGAGTCAGTTGGTTTGTGTGTGTGTGAGTGTGTGTGTGTGTGTGTGTGTGTGTGTGTGTGAGAGAGAGAGAGAGAGAGAGAGAGAGAGAGAGAGAGAGAGAGAAGGGGTGGGGATAATGATTAAAGTAGAAAGAGAACATCTATTTGAGAGACAGTGAAAGAGAAACATGGGAGGAGTGAATAAAAGGAAGAGGAAAGTGATATAGTTATATTTTAATTAAAAATCATTCAATTGAAATGAGTGAGGTGCAAATATTTGTGATCTGTTGACTTAGAGTCCTTTGGGTGAGCACCCAGGATTGTTCTGTCCTGGTCATATGGTAAATCTAACTTTACATATTTGAGGGACCTGCATATTGATTCTCGGAGTGGCTAGACTATTTTACCCCTCCTCTAGCAGTGTCGGAGCATTCTCTTTTGTCTGTATCCTCACAAGTATTTATTAGTATTTAAGTTCTTGGGGACTGTTATTCTAGCTGGGGTGCAGGTCCGCTTCTTGACTTAGTTAAAGTGCCATCTGTTCTAGAAACATTTCTCCTGCTCCCACTCATAGGATGGAGTGGAGATGTCATTGCTTCCATTAGCTTCAATGACTTGATTTTTGTCTTGACTGTAGGGTTCATGGATTCTGGCTTTCTATGCCAAGAGAGTTATACATATCTAAGGGAGGGAATGAATAATAAAAACCCAGGCATCATTGGCACTCATCTTCTATACCAACCCCTGTTCCTTATAGAGAAGCTATGAGAACAAGTGTGGAACCTCTGTTGCATTGAAATTTTTATGATGTTTTGTAACCTAAGTTTTTAACACATAGTAATCTTTATGATAATCTTTGTAGAGTTTAATTTAATCAGTTTTCAAAATTATCAAGGTTGTACTTGTATCTTGTTTTGTAAAAAGTTAAGAAGTAAAGATTAAAAACTCTAAATAAAAAATAAAGTCTTAACTATGGAGCGGAGACTGAAGGAAGGACAAGCCAGCCTAATATAGCTGTCTCCTGAGAGGCTCTGACAGTACCTGACTAATACAGATGTAGAGGCTCACAGCCATCCATTGAACTGATTACACGGTCACCAATGAAGGAATTAGAGAAAAGACCAAAGGAGCTGAAGGGTTTGCAGCCCCTTAGGACAAACAACAATATGAACTAACTAGTACCCTCAGAGCTCCCAGGGACTCAACCACCAACCAAGGACTATACATGGTGGGACTGATTGTTCTGGCAGCATGCGTATAGTAGAGGATTACAAAGTCTATCATCAATGGGAGGAGAGGCCCTTGGCCCTGTGAAGGTTCTGTGTCCCAGTGTAGGGGAATGCCAGGGCCAATAAGTGGGAGAGGGTGGGTTGGCAAGCATGGGGAGGGGGGAGGCAACAAGAGTTTGTTCTTGTTTTTATTTGTTTGTTTGGTTGGTTGGTTGATTTTTGGAGGGGAAACTGGGAATGGAGAAATCATATGACATGTAAATAAAGAAAATATCTAATAAAAATATAATAAAAAATAAATAAAGTCTTTGTTATCTCTCAATTTCACATCCCTTTTCAAATAACTTCTGATGCTCCCTCATTCTAGAATCATTTGTCTGTTTGTACATCAATTACATATTTGTGTCTTTTCTTTGGTATAAATTTTTAATGGGACAAATTTTCAGGCCAATGTTTGTGTTTATGTTCCATGCCTTTTAGTGGCTGCATAAATTACAGCACACACACACACACACACACACACACACACACACACACACACACACCTATGTGCTACCATTTAGTAGCTCTTTCATCACAATAGGCATGTGTTTAGATGGTTTTCCTATGTGGTACATGTAGAAATATTTAAGAAAAGTCATGCCAAAGAGTGGAATTTCTAATTCAAACAATTAGCACAGTTCACATTTTAGAAAATCTCAACAAACCACTTTTGGTAGAAACTGTAATCAACTGTATTCATACCCACAGTATATGAAAGTGGCCACTTCTTACATGCAGGCACGATGTGATGTTATTATTCTGTTTAATGTAAACTCCATAACTCAAAATGACATATGGTATCACTCTTTGTTAATTATTAATGAAGTCCACTGTCTATTTTGTAAAATAACATGTTTGTATTTTTTAGTTATTAAAGCTATGAGCTTTTTTGCATCAATTACCCATTACGTGACTGGTTCACTTTTTACTTATTAAATTATTGGAGATCCTAACATATTTTTCATAACAATTCTTTGACTTCTACACCACAAATATTTTTGTTGTGTGCTTCATCTTTAAATCTTATTTTATTTGTTTTCTTTCAAATAATATTCCTAAAACATTAAATCATGTGTATTTTTTCTTTTAATTTTTGTGTGTACATCATTTAAGGATTATCTGTGACAAGAACACATATTCTTATAATATTTCAATAAATCTTTTTATATTCTTGATTTTAGTATAGCTACATTTACTTTTAAATGTACCAAGCTTTTATATGTATTTAATACATAGACAGTTGCTTTTTAAAAATGCTAACTCATAGACTAAACTCATGCCAACTTATAGACTCATATCCACTTACAGACTCTCTATGCTCTTTCCCTCAGATCTCCACCCATTTTTGAATCAATACAAAATTCTATCCTTATTCATATAGCAATATGATATATTCTATAACAATATGATACATTGTATCATATTTTATGTGAGTTACTTTTTATATATTTCACGTACAATCTGCATGTACACGCATTCACTCAAATTTGTAGGTGCTGAGAAAATTCTGTGCTATATTAGCATCAGAAGGGTTTTTTGTAATTTGGGAAATCAGAGAATTCAGTGATGAGGAGATATTGTTGAGCTGTTATTTGAGGAAGGAGTTGACATGAGTTGACAATCAAAAGGCCTTCCAAGTAAACATTACTGTTTTAGTAACAGAGATAAGACAGTGATAGATTTGATCCTGTCTAGTACCTTCATGGAAACATAAGGAGTGTTTGGAAAGGAGCCTGTTGGATATAAAGTTTGGAGCCTCCTACTGGGTGAAGATCACAGAAGGTCCAGGAATAATGAAGCATCTCCATAGAGGGGGGTAGTAAGGACTTCTGGGAAGTCTATCAGGGATGTGGTTTTAGCTGCATAGTCAGCCTTCCGTATCTGCATGGTTTCATAAATTCAAACAACCACACATCTAAAATGTTCAGAGCAAAGTTAATCTGTTCTGGACTAGTACAAACAGTATTTCGTTATTACTCTCTAAACAATATGGTATGGAGAACATTTAGAATTTACATAGTATTTGCATTTTATCTGTATCATGAGGAATCTGAAGATTAATTGAAGAATATCAGAAGGCAATAGGGAGATAGCTCAGCCGATAGGTGTTTGTCAATCAAGTGTGAAGAACTCAGGTTGAACTCTAGTAGCCTTGTGAAAAAGAGTGTAGTGCACATACCTGTAATCCCAGGAAGATGTCCTTGGGACATACCTACTAGCCAGTTTAGCTAAATAAGTAAACTTTGAGTCCTTTTTCAGGCAAAGCACATACAGGGTTCTGACTTGAAAACCAGTGATTTTGAGTTTGTGTCCATCACCTATCAACAGCTGACCCTTGGTTTGTAAAACTCTTGGAATGATGTTGTTCCTGAGAATGCTATGTCCATGCGAAATAAGCCCTTCCTTGTGGGATTGGCGGCAGTAGCCATCCTACTAACATCAGAGTCTCTGAAACATGAAGTCTGAGTGGGAAGATTGGGAAACAAGGAGACCACAAAGACTTTGGGAATATGTTTTTCAGATATGCCTTTTCCTTCTAATATTTTTCTTTTCTTATTCTTCCCTTTCTCTGAGAGTTGATTCATTCTTCTCTGTCTCCCCGACCCACACCCACACCACTGCTGTCTATGGAAGCAGTCATTTCTCTTTTATCTCTTCTCTAAATCATTGTCTCCTCCACTTCTCAGCATCTTTCTCTCAACTTCCTGTTACATGTCCAGTGTTTGCATACTTTAAAAACCCCTGCGCTCCCTTATCTTCAAGCCTAAGACATAGCATCAAATCTCTTTTCTTTTTAAAACATATACAAAATTGTAAATGCTCCCAGCCCCTAAGTGAGGAGTGTACCCACACTCCTGCACCCTCCTTCCTCTTCTTATCTCTCCCGGGTCCCTGCTTTAAAGGAGAATCTAATCCCAACTGCTCTCAGTGTTTCTTGCATTTTAAGTATTTATTTTTGTTTTATGTATATGGATGTTGGCCTACATGTGTGTAGCAGACCATATGTATGCCTAGTGCTCGTTGAGGCCAGAAGACAGCATCCAATCTCCTGGAACTGGACTTACAGTCTATTTTAATTTCTCATGTGGGATCTGGGAATCGAACCTGCATCCCCTCCAAGATCAATAAATCCTGTAGCTCGTGAGCCGTTTCTCTAGGCCCTTTCTAGGTGTTTTAATAGATGACTTAGGAAGAGCTTGGGGAAAACCATGCAGATGTATGGATTAGACTATGGGCTTTGATAGCATAGTTGTTTCAGTAATTATTGGAGAGCCGTGTCACTCTTAACAAGAATGGAAACAAAATCATTGGTGCACAAGCTAGCTGGGTGCCTGCTAAAAGACAAAGCTCATCACCACCAAAAATCCTTCTTTCCTCTTCTTTACTTCTGCACCTGAGCATCCTAAGAAAGCTCTTCTCCTTGACAATAATCCCACATCTCCTGTGGGGGTGGTGTTTGAAAAAGAGGGCTGATAATTATCTTGGACAGCAGCCCAGGAAAACTACCTTTTGCACACAGTAGGCATTCCTTATGGGATTTAATGGAGGCATCGGTTACCCCACAGCCCAGAGCTGTGGGTGGAATTTGTATCTTGAAACAACTCCCTGAGATTTCATCTTTAGTGCCTTGTATGACATGTACGCACACACCAAATAAACTCCACACAGAGAGACTTCAAAGAAGAACCGTGTTTGCTGCTTTAGTGTAGTGATCAAACAAGGCTGCTAAATAAGCCACAGCGATGATTTGGTAATGTCTGCCCTGGAAAGTGCCCATGAGTTTCTTGGGAAATTTTATTGCTCTGTGTGAAGCCAAGATTTGGGAGTTTCCATGGAGACATGCCTAAGTCATCTGGGAGAAGAAACACTACAGACCATAGACTCATATAGGTGAAGTTCTGCTTAATTATGGGAACTCAGGCTAGATATCTCTCCATTTACAAGGCTGCCCCATTGTCTGATGCAGATCAACCGTCTTCCTTCTCTCTGATGCTCCAGCACACTGTATGCGTCTTGTTGACTTCTCCATAACAATTTTCAAATCTCTCTCAGGTGATTGAGGACAAAGACAAAAACTCCACCAACAGATATTTGGAGACTATTATTGAGTCCAGATAAGAGCTGATAAAAGAACCCATCCTGGGGTGGGGGAAATCCCATCCTTGCTGGGTTTGTGCCAAATGAACGTTATTGGAATGGGGAGGCATGTTGGTTTGCATCTTGTCTCTGTCTGACTTGGTTCTCTAAGAACAGAGTTGAGTAGTTGTCACAGACATCATAATTCTGGCAAAACCCAAAAAACATACTGCCTGGCCCTTTCCAGACAAGACTTGCCAAGCCTGCAGTAGGACTCACAGTGTATTTAACAGCCAACCAAATGATGCCATGTAAAAGGTACTGGGGAGGTGGGGGTATCATTGGCATGAGATGGTCTGTGCCATATTCTCTCGCCGGACTCCTCCCATCTCCATTCCTTCCTTTTGCATTTTAATTTCACCTCTTGCATGCTTCTTCCCTTTTTTTCTTTTATTCCCATACTAGGACTATTTCTATTCACCAAATATCATTTTAAAGGAATAATTTATATCATGGTATATAATATCATTACAATATAATACCTTAAGTAATTCTTTGAGAATACCACACATGCATAGAGTGGATTCTGAACCCAGTAACCTGTAAATAACACCACGACAAACAGCTGTGAAGGTGGAATAGACATATTTACATGGTCTAATTCTGGAAGAGTATTTTTAAGTCATGTCCAAGGACAAGAAGGAAGAGAAAGGCTACATCGTTACGAATAGCTGCTTCTAGAGCAAGCTGGGCTTGCTACTGACTCTTCTCTCTCTGCTCTCTTACACAATCGGAATGAATCTATCCTATCTGCCAAGCGTCTGTGATTTAAGCAGCCTGGTTTCAGTGCTTCTGTCATTACATAGACATTGTCTGTGATAGGGCCTCCCACACTGCTGCGTGTTGGACACACTCGTAAATCCTACCTGTGATTCATCGCCGTCGACTTTGTGAAACTGCTCTGGAGAAGAGTCACTGAGGATGTGGAAAATATTACTGCCATTCTTTTTCAATCTCGTAAAAAAAAAAAAAAAAAAGTCCTGCCACCCCAGAATTCTAATTTGCGATCTTAAGTCTGCCCACCAGGGTTTATTTGTGAAGACTGATGTTACTTTTTGGGCTGTCATTTTGAAAGATTATTTCTGATGGAGCCCAACCTTCTGAAGCTGGCACACACAGTATGATGGAAGGAAACAAAGGCCTTCAAAAAGGAGCTCTCCAGCTCTGTTCTCTCCCTGCCATTTTTTTTTTCAGCTTCCAGTGCCTTAGTCTTCCCATCTGCAGCATGGGCTTACCAATAACGCACCAGGTTAAGAAAGACTGTAGATGTCGATTTAAATGCAATCAACCACATCAGCCTTGCAGTGAACAAGTGTTTGCAAATGGCCTTCTATGAAGGAGATGAACTGAATAATAGTCTGTATTAAAGGAGGCTGTAATGGTGGCATGGAAGAATCCAGGAGGAAGCCGTACTTCCTGTCTCTGACTCAGCCAAAAGCAGGAAGAATCTGCTGGACTCACATGCTCTGTGAGTTGCACACTGTCATCTAGTTGAAGGCACGGAAGGATGAGTCAGGGGACCAGGAACCTGCTTTGCTGTGAATTTTCTCTGTGCTTCTTACAAAAGCCATGGTGAAATTCTTGCCATATATCTGTATGTCTTAATATCAGGCCATAGGTCTATCTGTTTATACACCTATAACATGAAGGCTAGTTTAGATAAGAATTTCTATGAATTTTTACAGTATTTGATACAAAGATGGTATGAATGTGAAACACTAGGAAAGTATGTCTCTTGACCAAAGAAACCAGTTTTATTAAAGATTAATGTACAGGGTTCTTCTTTATGGATGAAGAAAAATGGATCGTGTATGTACACTGTAGTTTCTTTACTCTCCCCTCTGTTAGCAGATACCTAGGTGGGCTCTGCTAACTTAAGTGTTGTGAATCATCCTCCAATAACTACAGATGCAACCAATGATTTTGTTTTAAATATCACCTTTAGTGGGATGGCAGTATTTTCTACACACCTCCTTATATTCAGTTTTCAAACAATCCTAGGATTTGGAAAGACGAGTGCCCCATCCCATTATCAGGAGGAAGGCAGACCTGTGAGAACACAGCTTGGAAATGAACATACCCAGACCTCAAATCAAACCTGGCTGAAACAAATCTTACCAACTCTCTTCTTTCAGGGAGAATCCATTTCAGTGACTTGGGTAGTCACTGTGTCAGCTTCAGGTGCCCGTGGCTCACATTCACTGCCCGTGTGCTTTCTGTCTGAGAGCAGGTCTTCTTGCTCTGCTCTGGGACCTTCCAGGATGAAGAATTCATTTGCTTAGAGCTGTCTTTATAATACTCGCTCTAGATTTTATTGAAAGGGAGTCCTCAATCGAGAAATGTTGCGACAGAGGGCAGGCAGTGATAGCAGGAGCACAAGGTGAGTTCTGAGTTTCCTGAGATGCCCTGATTGGTGGCCACGGCCCCCTGTTTGATGGCCTCTAGAGAAAGATGTATAATAGCTGGGTTCACCGCACAGAGTAACCATTCGATTAGGAAGGAGAGCCCCTTTGTTGTGTTGTTTACCAATAAACTCAGGACAAATCCTCATCCCTGGAGTCTCAGTGGACCCATGGGAAAATGTATAAAAAATAAATGTCTGATGAATGTACCTTCACCATAACCCATAGGCCTACTGTCTTCCTCTCTGGAACCTCCCCCATCTCTCACAACTGGATGACAGATTCTCCTCTGAGTCCTCAAGCCACAGTCTTTGTCTACTGAAGCAGCTGCCCCTCACAGGACAATTCTGATTGTATGTTTGTTTACTCGCCTATCCCCCTGGGCTACACGATTCATCAAGGCAAGACTGTATAAACACACATCACATAGTCATGCACGTGTGTGCTCGCACGCATGCTCACACAGGCACACACACCCTGAGTGTATGTTTTCAGATCTATTCCCGTCTTAAGATTTCAGACTCAGGGATTCCCAAGTGTGACTCTGGGGATGTCATAATGGCTCCAAGATTCCCCCAGCTCTCCTCATCATCCTGACATTTCTGTCCTTAGATCTCATTTCTCACATTTCTATAGCTCTACATCCTTCCACGCTATTCTGACACACATGGTATACACACGTGAGGGAATATTCTTCCTCTTTCTGGAATGTGCTTCTGCTAAAAACGCACAGACTAGTAGCATCCCCTTCTGTCTTACTTTCTTTTGTTATTTTATTTTTACTCAGTCTTTTTTTTTTAAGGATTCCATCATCTCAATGAAGCTAAGTTTGTCCTGTGTTAAATTCTACTAGCTCCTCCCTAAGTACCCCAGAACTTCCAACATTCCTTCCCATGCTTTGCATTTTCAGTTCCAGGGTATTAATTAACTTTTAACTTGCAGCTTAGTATTGGGATTTTCATTTAGGACCTGACTCTCACTTCTAGAATGCAAGTTCTGTGACAGAACAGAATCTGTGATTCACTGGTACAGCTGTCACTGTCTCATGTCTATGGTAAGAGACCAACAAAAGTAACTTGAGGAAGGTCGGGTTGATTTGGGTTCATAGTTTGAAGGGATTCACTCCATCATGATGCTTAGGCATGGCAGCAAGAAGGGAGCTAGCTGGTCTTTCTGTATTTCACAGTCATGAAGAAGAAAAATGAATGCTTGGGCTCAGTAGGCCTCCCTGTATCTTTCTCTCTCTCCTTCAGCCCAGGACCCCAGTCCATGGATCTTCATACATCCTCACAGATACACCCAGAGGTGATTCTAAATCTAGTAAAAGTAAATGTAATCGCCATAACAAATGTGTCCCATCAAGATGGCTCAGCAGGTCAAAAGTGCTTAAGAAAAGGCCTGGTGACCTGAGCTTGATCCCCAGGAAGTTGTCACCATGGCACTCACCAGCCTTTACCTATATGGATCACAGACAAAGCTGACAGTGAATGCTAACCATCATAAATGGCATCCCATGTTGCTAGAAGAGTACCAGACAGCTAGTGAATGCTCACAAACTGTTGTTGGATTGAATTAGGTCTATTGACTACACATTATTGAGTGAGGGATTAAGTCCTCTCAAATAGTAGGGGTGAGTGCTTCCAATATTCTGTTGCTAAATACCTCCACTATACATTGTGGGGTCCTTTGTATAGATAGATCTCTAAGGAGGCAGAGTCCAAACACAGACTTTGCCACATAAAAGTGAAGATCCCTTCTACACAAGCATTTTGTTACTTTTTATAAACATTTGTTTTCTTTAAGAAACATTCCAAAATTAAATTCACAATGAGTTCATCCCCATCCTTGGAAGGTGGGATGGGTTGGATGGCCTTCCTTGGAGATTCCGGGTCAGAGCCAATATCCTTCCTTTCCTTGGTCTTATCCTCCTTGTTTCCACTCCCTCTGCTTCTTCAAGTCCTTGAGTCATTAATATATTAATCAGAATAAACACAAAAACCAACAATTGCTTCTCAGTTACTGTGTGGCCGTGTGGAACACTGTCACAGTTCTCTGAGAATCAGCCCCTCACTCTGCTCTGGAGTGATTTCTCAGGGATTTTAACCCAGCCTGTCTTTGAGCTCAAATGTTTATCATTTTTCTTTTTATTGTTTCTGGCTCCTCCTCTGACTTTGAAGTCTCTGAAATCTTTAAGTATTTGGTGGGTCTCTCTGCACATTACAGGTCTTCTGCCTGTAAGACGGCACCTGGCCAACAGAAAGGAATTGGAGCTCCCCTCTTGGCCGGGCCCATAAAACAATCAGTTTTCTCCAAAAGTCTGTCATCTGAAACATGAAGCCGTGCTAAAAGTCCAGATAATGCAGTGTGCTCCAAGGAGATTAGAATACCTCAGTGGGCTTCAAGTGAATGGTAAGTCCTCTGCATACAGTAACCCTCTCTTCTCCAGAATGACTGCTTGTCTCTGAGGGTGAGCAAGGCAATGACCTACAGCGGCGTGTTTTCCATGAAATGCCTTCATCTCTCAGTAGAATCATTTGGTGATGCCATGGGTAGTTTTCCTCTTTGGGTCTTGACAGTCTCAGATCTTGGTGACTTCCTCACAGAGGTGGAAAACTCTCCTGTTTCTGTTTATCTCCTGAGAGGGAAGGCAGACCCCTAGGCTCCTGCCCCTCCTCTCACAGGGAAAGTACACGCTTGTGCCCCTGCTTTTCCAGTCACAAAGGAGGCAGACCGTCATGTCCTGTTACTCTCTTCACAGGGAAGACCTGAGAGGTAAGTAGATCTTTGTGTTCCTGTTTTTCTCCCCACAAGGAAGACAGACCTCACATTCCTATCTTTCCTTCGCCCAGGAAGCCCAAAGAGATTGTTTTCCCCACTTCCTAAATCTTTTGGTAACTTCCAAGGGAAGTAACCCGCTTCTGCCTCCATGCCATGAGGGGTCCATGGACGCCCAATCTCAAAGGCGGAAGTAAATATTTGCAACAAAGTGAAGACATATCGCCGGCTGGAAGTTGAGCTCACGTGAATGAGCTCTGGGCTTGGCTTGGCTTTATGCCTTCGGAGATGGAATGAAAATCAAGACATTAAAACACTGAGGTGATGGGGCTCACCCAAATCCAGTGTCAGTTTTGTAAAACTCATCCTTTTACTTTCGCTGTATGTTCACTAACTTTTCTATACCCTCCAAAGAGCACACACTCAGCCTCCCAGCCTCCCCATGATAAAATGCATGCAAGTAGCAGGAACAAGAGGAGGCACACCTGCTGAAGTCAGCCAACTTAGGTGAGAGGTAGAAGAGTTCAGTGTGCCATCGTGAGGTGCCACTGTGAAGAGTGGAGGGATTGGACAAAGGGACAAATAGCTGCCTGGTGTGGACACATGGTAGAATCAAACCTGCCTGTGATGTGTCCCAACTTACAAGGACACTCAGCTCTGTGCGATAAAAGTTGTGTTAGAAGTTGGGTGGATCAGGTAAATGATGAAACTCTATCTGCTGATGAAACAGGGAATCACTTGCCTGCCCGCCCTCCTGCCTGGTCAGTCGAAGAATTCTGGACTTTTGTCTGGCCTAACTTCAATCGCTGTGATTCTGCAGAGGGATTCAACAGCGTAGTTAGAAGAAATATTTTGAAGAATTACATATGTCCCAGAAGTTGAAAGGACCAGCAGTGAATTCTTTGTCAGTCCTCAGTGGAAATCCAGAGACCAGATACCATATTGTATGCCTTCCATTTCCTTTATGGATATTCCTGTTGGTAGTGCCAGTACCACAGCCATCCTAGTCTATAAGTCAACATCATATCTAAGTTCTAAGTGCCTATTGAATTGAAAGTCTTCTCCTGAATACTGAGTTCCCATGATGTTGTTATAGTCTCTCCCTTACATGTAGATTCCATATCTATACATTTAACCACTGTGGATCAATAATATTCTGAAAAATTGCATCTGCCCTGGACATAGACAGTTTTTCTTCCACTTTATCATTACTCCCTTAAAGTAGAGCTCATGACTATGAATAACCCCTTCACATTGTATCAGGCATTGTAAGTAAGCTAGAGCCTATGTGGAGTGTATAAGAGGATATTAATTGAACATATTCAAATTCCATGCCATTTTACACAAGAGATTGAGCTTCTGTGGATTTTGTTATCTGCAGGGGATCCTGGAATTAATCTCTTGTTGAAATCAAGGATCCATTGGATTTCTCAGGAATCCTCAAGTGGGAACTAAACCTCTCTTCTATATATTTGTGAAAGTGGCTAGTTGTATTCACATCCAGGAACCAAAACTCAAAACAACTGCTACTGCAATTTTACATTACCTCAAGCCTAAGTGATATTAGATCTGACCGGAGTACCTTCTCACTCTGTCCTGACACTGTTGGTCCACACATCCCCTTCACAGTCTGGCAGATAAGCTTGACATCTAATCTGAGGTCATATAAGAGATCCCTGCCTATTCCTAATTCACATGGAAAGGATTACTTCATTTCTCCAAGGAGGACTACAAAATCTACCTATCACACTAGCTCTCTCCAGACCATTAAGATCAAGATCACAGGAGTGAAAACTGCAACACACACACACACACACACACACACACACACACACACACACACACAGAGAGAGAGACAGACAGACAGACAGACAGACAGAGACAGAGACAGAGAAGCAGAGAGACAGACAGAGACAGAGAGACAGACAGTGCATACATATATACATACACAAGCATGTAAGCACAATTTCATATGAAGCATTTGGGATAATTGGTCGACTTGGATCAGTTTCTTAGAAGCAACTTTGGAGGTGACAATTGGAGGGCAAGTTATCTATGAAGACATGTTTCCACGAGAATGAAAGGACTGGGGAACCAGGTGAGCAAAGGGGAAGAAGCCAAGTCAGGGTGTGACTTCAGACCATATGCAACTCCAGCATGACAGCAAAGGGAGGCATTGGAGAAGAAATTACACCCTAGAATTGATCCAGACTTCAGTATATGGAACCAAGGACTCTGCTTTACTCCTGCCAGTCCTTGGACAAAACAAAACAAAACAAAACAAAACAAAAAAACAACCCTGGGTTTTAGAGTTATCTGAAGAGCTGGCCAATAGTGTTCACAGTAGCCTCATGATCCCATCTGTTAGAGACAGCGATCTCCTGCAGGCAGAGAAGCGATAAGTAGAAATGTAAGTAGATCCAAGGGAAGCTGTTCAGGACATCAACATATCTATTAATGCGGCCATGTCATTTTCAAATAATGAATATTATTAGCTTTAGAATTTATGTCCTTCTACCCCATTGGTCTCTGTGTGATAAAAAACAGCCTACCATTATTCAATAGTATTTAAATAATCCCTGGGGTTGGTGGGATCAGGAAGGTCCTGCCACATCTCCAGTTCTAGTAAGTAATTAGATCAATGTGGCATTCATATTTTGATGAGTGTTATTCAAAGACATCTTTAAAAAAAAACATTTTATAGAGGCTGCTGCGAAGTCTGTTTGCTGAGTCTCCTTGTGAGTATGGGCTTGGTCACATGCCTTCTTTTACTGATTATTTTTTATCCTGCTGACCATCAATTTCAGTCAAATCTCCTCCCAAAAGAAGACAGATTTCTATGAGTGATCCTGGAACCCATCCCTCAGCTCTTCAGAGCGGCCTACCTCTTAGAAGGCAGATTTGTGGTAAGTAAAATCACACCCAGAGAATAGCTCTGACAAGACAAATAGAAATGTGAACAAAACTGCTTCCAACTTCTTTACAGTAAACAATCCAAAATGTAGCAGAGCACTAAATCAGGTCTTTATCTTTATGGGTATGTTTCTGTTTAATTTTCAATAATAACTTCTAGACTCCTGATGCGCCATCATTTTATGGCCAGGAACTCGTGACATGATAAGGAAATCTCAAGATATTGCTGTTTTAATTTTATCAGATTTTTAGTGGTCGTTGTGAAGCTGTTTTTCCTCTCCCTGTCCCCTCTCTTTCCTAAAAGCATCTGTTCCATTCTTCTCTTCAAGTCACAAACAAACAGAAAAGAGGGCTGGAGCCTTGGCTCAAACAATAAAGTGCACCAGGAAACTGAATTTGATCCTCAGAACTTATGAAAAACTAAACTGGGCATGGTGGCACACTGCAGTTTCAGCAGCGGGGACATCTATCCAGCTAACCATCCAATTCAGTCAAATCCCCTCCCCAAAGAAGACAGAGATTTCTATAAGTAAACAGGCAGATGCCTGAGCCATGCTGTCCAACAATTAGCTTTCTCTGTGAGCTGCAGGCCAATGAGAGACCCTGCATTAAGTAAAGCAGTGAAAATAACAACAACAACAACAACAATAATAATAATAATACCTGAGAAATGACATTTCAAGTCGTCCTCTGGCTTTACATGTGTGTGCATACATATGTATGTGGACATATGCACATAGAAATACACACACAAACATATGAAAAAACTTTAAAGAACAGGACTCTTAAGCTACAGCCAGCCCAAACATGTTAGACTTGTGTAACTACATATAAGAGTCGCTCCTGCTCCCCTTGTCCCCTGTTCTGATCTCAGGTGGAGGCAGATATTTGGTAAGAGTGGGCCCCTACTCTATTTGTTCCCTTCTTTTCAAGGGACCTCATTCTATCAAATTTATTCCTCTATCCAATCATTCCAGGCCCCTTCACAATTTGGTTCACTGTTTATCTGGCTGTACACTATTCCTGTGAATGCACGTGCACACATACACACAAAGACGGAAATATATGTTTGTGTTTTCACATTGTACTAATCACTGTCTATGTGTCATCTTACTTGACCCTCTACAGAGTTCCCTTTGGAAGTGTGATCATAGCCACAAGAACACTGAGGTAGAAAGTCAATATCTATTGCAAGGTCACACAGCCATGAGGATCACAAGGCAGCGCTGAGTTTGTACTGAGTCGGATCTAAGTCTGATGACTTCTACCCAATTTCTATTCCCTAGAATACCCTTTGGGTCTTCAACTCCCATAGTGATACAGTATGATGTCCAGTAGTTTTGAGGGACCTGAGAGATGACTTGGTAAGTAGATCTAAGTTTCCCTGTAGAGGACATGGGGTTGACTCGCAGCGCCTACATGGTGGCTTACCACCTTATGTGACTTTATTTTCCTTTGTGGGTACCAGACACATGTAAGATACACGCAGGCAAAATAAGACAAATAAATCTAATATTTTAAAAATGATTTTAGCTTCTAAATAGATGATCCAACTCTGAGGGGAAAAAACCCCCCTTGAGATGCTTACCTAACTCCATCAGCTAGCAAATACATGTTCAGAGAGGCACACCTCTTCCTATGTTTGAAAATATTTGTAAGAAGTCAACTGGCCTGGTTGGTCATTATTGTCAGTCATGAGTTAGACTGAAAGAACTCTTGTTTATGATTTCTAAAAGATTATTTTGTAATCCAAGTGCATAAAAACATGTTTAATACATTGTTCCACCAAATGATAGTTCTATAGCTTTGCAACTCAAAATGTCCCAGTGGCGAAATCCTCATTAGTCACCTGCTATAACTTCACTGGAATGTGTTGACACACGGAGTCTATAAAAGCAGATATACCCTTGTTAAGCTGTTTGGTCACATAATGTAGGGCCTCATGCACGGATACTGTCAAGAGGAGAAAGGCTTTTAAACTGTGTGCTTTAAGCATATTGAGAAACTAGTTTCTAGAAACCCAACTTTTCATTGAGTGCTCTTTAAAGCCATGCTAGTGTATTTCTGACAGCTATAACAATGACATGTGAGTCACACACGTGGTTTCGAGATTCCTAAGCTGGCTTTGTGAGGCTGCTGATGTAATATCGGAAATCACCTCCAGGTCTCTGAGTCTAGAAGCCGTCCAGCTGCTGCAAATGCACCAGCACTCAGTCTTCCCAGGCTCGGAGTCCGAAAGAAACCAAATATTCAAGTCCTCTTCCTATTTAACACGTGTTTCTACTACCAAGGAAAGAGATTCAGCCTGCAAAGGTGCTTTGATTAGCAGGCTGTGGTGATAACATCTAAAACAGCAAAGAGAACTTCGAGGCTGAGCGCCTGGCAGGTTTGCGTCCGAACTCCAGCTCCGCTGCTTACTGAACGATTTCACATGAAGGTTGCTTGAGCCCATATTATCTAACCTGGAAAACCAGGAAACCAGCGCAATCTCACTGGGCTGTGAAAGTATAAAGTTAGTCGAAGAATGGCATCTGGCCCAACAAGGGAGTCCAACATGGACACCGGTGTTCGGGAACAGCCTTGCCTCTGGGAGCCTGGTGCCTAGTCTTGATTTTTAAGCACAAAATGACCAAGAAAATAATCTGCTCTGGTTCTCAGTGCTCATCTTTCTACTTTGTCTGTAATCTCTAAAAAGGGAGTTCATGAAAATTTTCTGTATGTTAAAACATACAGAAAACAAGGGAAAGTGACAAATGGGAGATGTAAAGCCAGACCTTGCAAGTCCCCCTTTTCCTACGGGATGCCAGTTGCCAGTCACAAGATTGTGAGAAAGGAGGATAGGGCTTGAAGGATGGGACTGAAATATGACTTTGAAACTAGTAAAGAGGGGCACAAGCTGAGGCTCAAGAAGAGCACGGAAATACTACAATTTCAAGTGGGCAGAAGAAAAAAAAAACTAGATGCCATTATCAACATTCTGAGCAGTACAGATGAGTCGCTGGGCTGGGTAGAGGAGGACCCTTTACAGCAGAAGGGACCAGAAGAGCTTTACTCTGTGGAACACTTCCTAATACTAACCTCACTTAAGCCAGGCATTGGTGGTGCATGCCTTTAATCCCAACACTTTGGGAGGCAGAGGCAGACGGATTTCTGAGTTTGAGGCCAGTATGGCCTACAGAGTGAGTTTCAGGACAGCCAGGGCTACACAGAGAAACTCTGTCTTGAAAAACCAAAAAAACAAAAAAAAAAACAAAAAAAAAAAAACAAAAAAAAAAAAACCAAAAAACCAAAGCAAAACAAAAACAAAAACAAACAAACAAAAACAAAAAAATGAACTTCACTGGCCATTTTCAACCTCTTGCTGACAGTGAGTCAGAATTCAAGTGATTAACTTGATATGCAAACACTGGATAACCTGAGAGGTACCCATTTATGAATATATATATATATATATGCACTTCAAGAACTGCATAGCAGAGAAAACATATGGCTGTTGGCTTTCTGAGTTTGGGTCATTTTGTTAAACTTAGTATGTTCCTGCTCCATTCATTTTCCTGTGAACCTTTATAAATGAGGACATAGGAGACTGAGAGACACTAAGCCCAAGGACACTCAACTTCTAAGGCACAACTTCAAGACCGAACACACCCTGGTGCTGGAATGTATTTCCTCACTCTCAGCTGCAACCTCCCAGATAAAGCACATGACATGACAGATCTCAGTTTTTACACGGAATTATGAGAAACGTCACCTGAGGTATGGGTTATCTATCACTTAGATTCACAGGGAAGGAACCTCATGTGACTTCTCCGTGGCCATACAAAAGATGACCTACAGAGTCAAATGGGGGCTCACAGAGAATCAACCAGTAACTAAACAGCATGCAGAAGTTGCACCTAGGACCCCTACACATTTGTAGCAGATGTGCAGCTTGGTCTTCATGTGGGTCCCCTAACAATTGAAGCAGGGGCTGTCTCAGATTCTGTTCCCTGCCACTGGATCTCCTCCCCTTGGCTGGACTGCCCGGTTGGGCCTCAGTGGGAAAGGATGGGCTTAGTCCTGCTGGGACTTGATGTTTCAGGATGGGGCTGTACCAAAGCCGGGCTGCCTCTTCTCTGAGAAGCTGGTACTTGCCGGGGGAGGATTTGTAAAAATGAGACTGGGAAGAGGGGAGGAAGGGGTTACATTCTGTTGTGAAGTGATTAAGTAAATAAATTCATGAAAAATAAAATAGAAAGGAAACAGCAAGATTCAAAACTTGTAGTTCAGAACTGGTCAAGAGCTGAGTCCCAAACCCCTGAACCCAGAAAGGACAGGGGACTTCTGCCTTTATACCTGGCACCGTAATACTTGAGGAAAAAATATGATGAAGGTCAGCACAAACTTTGGTTCCCAACGAATAAAGCATAAACTATCCCAGCAATGTTCCACAACTGGTATACTGTACGCATGTGTGTGCTAGAGAGCCACATGTGCAGGACAAGCACACAGTTAAAGGCAAGTCTCTACTCTCATATTTCCTGCAAAGCCCTCAAAACACATTCTTCTCCAGGCATACTTCTCCAATGTTTACTGGAAAAGAACCCATCTTTAAACTTTAATGGTTTCCTCCTACCTTTTATCTGAAAATTTCATTATCTTAGATTTACTCTTTTTTTTTTTTTTTAAAGGATTTAGAACTGTGACTACAATGAGGCTGGACTGAAGTGACATTCTGTCAACACTTCATCTCCCTCCTTCACTAGCATGGGTTAACATTTCATCCTGAGCTAATACCACACACAGTGTGACCTCAGAGCAGTGGCAGGTGCCTGATGTCATCTCAAATACATAAACCTTCGCAAGTCTCTTTAGAGTGATGATGGAATGACACGCTCTCCACTGGTCCCATGAGAGACTCATAGCACTTCTACCGACTGCAAAAGCCAACAAATTGGAAGTCCTCAGAGCGTTGACTGTTGACTGAAGCACATCTTGCTTGGCTCCTCTAAATGCACAGAAAGACTGAAAAGAAGGAATTGGGTGAGATGGCTGGCCTTTAACAGTTGCCAGTTGACACTGCCAGGTCTAGGAGAAGTATGATCTAATTTCCACTTCAAGAGGACCACAAACAAATGTCAACAATCAGTTTCCAAGGCCACTGTCCAAGTCCTGGTGTCCCCATCCCTTCTGCACTCTAATGTATTCCTCAGTATCCTGGCAACTGCTGGAGAGAGGCTTTCCACGGAGGTGACCAGTGCAGATTGCAATCTCAATAGCAGGGTGGGAATAAGCACATCATTTTACAGTTAGCAAGAACTGACTATTTCCAGAAACTTGTTTAGTATCCATGATAATAGCAAAAGACAAATTTACCTTAAAAGACAAATACTCGTGTTGCAGAGAAATACCCTAAGGTACATCATTGTAAGTTAGTCTCCACCCACTAGAATCTTCTTCTTTATCATAAAAACTACTAGTCTTTTTCTTTATTATACGATGAGATAATTAATATAATAAAGAAGACCTTACTTGGAAGTTCTTTGTAAGGGTTGGGCTACACACCCACACATACACACAAATACAAATCTTTTTAGAATCTATATTCACACAGACACACATATATACACATGGCGTCTAATCCCATGTATGATATAAAGTAGTCCCTCTGTAAGAAATATGTTTCTATGTAAAGCAGCACTGTGTAATAGTTCAGCTATGGACTCTAAACAGATTCAGCTATCCAAGCCTTGGGCCAGGTACTTCCCTTCTCTGGACATCAGTTTCCTCATGTGAAAATTGGAGCAATGCTTAAACCTTTCCTAAGACTACTATAAGAGTTTAACCAATATAGGATAGGGAAATGCAAGAAGCAAACTACTACCTTTGTGAGGTGGGATTCAAGGAAATTCCCCCCCCACCCCCACTTTCCCAGGCTTCATACCAGGGTTTCTTGGACACATGAGAGGTGGAAGACTCGACCGAAATCTGAAACTCAGAGCGAGTGACAAAAATACAACAAGAAAATGTTACACTCCCAGGGAATTGTTGCCACTATGCTAAGCATGAATAGTGGGCAATTTTGCAAAGGTCTTGAGGCTTTCCGTGTTCGGGTCTGCCACGCCCTGTACCACCACATCAAAGATCTTGGCACCTTTCGGGACACTGTATGGGACCTGCCACAGCATGTTCCTTCACCCTAGGCTCTAGGACAGAATGACAACTGTCTCTTACCTTGTAGGGCCAGTTTTGCCTCCTTCTCCACCCCAATACCAGCCTTGCTCAAGAAGTTCCTCAAACAGAGGTGCTAGGATGGGAGAAGCAATGGGGTGTTCTCTAGTTGCCTCTTCCTTTCACAGAGGTATCATAAAAGCCGTTATTAGCTCCTCAAGGAAAGGGCACATATGATCCAGATGCATTTTTGCAAACACACGACATAGGGGAATCCCAATACATTTTCTCTTGCCAAGAATAAGAAATACATATAGGAGGAAGAGTAATATATATATACATATATATGTATACATATATGTACGTATATGTACATGTACATATATATATATATAATGACATGTCAGGGACAATATGTTATTTTATAAATACCCAAATGGTATAATATATAGAGACATGATCTTTGCATATGTATGTAACTAGGGCTATCTCATGATGCTTCAGTATTTCTATGGTTTGTTAAAACAAAGCAGATCTCAGCATACAAGACACTGATACAAAGGCTCAGGCATATAGACAATGGCAGGCTCTACAAAATGAATAGAAATCCTTTTCCTTAATATAGTTTTGGAATTTTTAAGCCATAAATATGTGGCAATATAAGGTTAGTAGTCTCAAACTAGCAATACCGCAAGAGAACAATGCACTCTGACTATACAGGCTTCACGCCAGAAAGGCAAGAATGGTTAGATACACAAACATGTTGATATCCAGACTATATCATATAGTTTAAGAAAAAAGAAATAGAAGATAATCATAGTTAAACTTACCATGGTGTCCTTATGAAATAATAAATAGTACAAAAGGATATTTATTACATGGTATTGAATATCAGAAATGAAATTCAAATTAGCACCAAGGTATATGACCATCAAATTCAAGAACACACAAATGCCACCTACCAGTTGTTACCGTTAAATATTCTTCTATAAATTTAAGTTAGTGAAATTAAGTGCAAAAGGGGAGATATTTTAAAGGGGGCTCACTATTTTCTGTTTCTTAATAGTGGAAGGAAAACTTGTAAGACTTCAGAAATGTTACTGGTTACAATAAATATATAAAAATCAGCACCTTTCTCATATAGTTGTAGTAGGTAATTGGAATGTTAATAAGAAAGTAAATTCACTATACAGGTCAAGTGTTCCAAGCTTTATAAAAGAAGATTTTATAGCATCACATGTAAAACCCTTTAAATTTACAAAGGCCTAGATGTAACTGCAATAGCTAAATAAGTCTTAGAATAACACGTAGGTGAAATTATTCATGACTTTGGGTCACACAGAATCTTATATGTCACAAAAGGGTAAAAATATGAGAGTATGGATAAGCCAGATGCCGTGATACTGACCTGTGCCACACTTGGTCATCAATATTAGATCTTCTAGATGTGGAAGCAAAGCTGTGGTTATCAGTAGAGCAAGACCCTAGGGTTATCACTTTTTCTCCCTTGTTGGATAATGGAGACTGATGGGGAGAGCAGATGAGGCTGTGAGATCAGCTGTAGCTGGAAGACTAGAGAAAGATGTTTCTTTCTTTGGTGATAATTAAGAAAAACTCAATCTTTTCATAAAGTCACAGATTGAGCATTTAGTTTGTAATGGGGGCATACCAAACTGAGTAGCTGTGTGCAACAGAAATCTAGAATATTCTCGCCACTCTTAAAAAGTTTACCTCTCCTGCTTCACTGACTTTTCCTAGAATCAGCAGATAAAAGTTATGTGAAAATGTAATTTATGAACTCCAGAGGCTCCTGATAGAGTAGATGGTATGTTTTGGACAATTACTAGTATCATGATATGGGAGGATTACTTCTCAATCCTGAATATAACTTTCTATTCCATTGAAGAAGAGGGGGGAACATCTACTGTTTAGAGCCACCGCACGTCTGGGGAGAGCCAGGAATTGACTGCAGTCAGCCAACATGGCTCTTCTTCCAATATCTCCTCACTGCTGTATCCAGCCTGTAGTCATCAAGTAGTCCTCCAGATGAGCCTCTGTGTGTTCCAGAGCTGCTGTCTGCTGGCAGTATTCTCAGAGAAGATACAAAGAAGCCACAGTGATCTGCCATTGATCTATTGCATGGTGTCCATATCTGTCATCTCTGCCTTAGTTAATGTATAGTTAATAAACCTAAATGTGCATTTTTTTGTTTTGTTTTTCGAGATAGAGTTTCTCTGTATAGCCCTGGCTGTCCTGGAACTTACTCTGTAGACCAGGCTGGCTTTGAACTCAAAAATCCACCTGCCTCTGTCTCCCAAGTGCTGAGATTAAAGCGCCACCACCACCCGGCCTAAATGTGCATTTCTAACTCAAGTGATACTTGCATAAGCTCAGAGCCCTGGCTAATTAATAGTCCCTTACTGCTGGAAGTGTTAGGCAACTGACACTCTTGATTCCTTCCCTCTACAGGTGCCTCTCTTCCTGAAGTACCTTCAGTGACAGATTCATATGTTTGGTGCTCTGATGCTAGAGTCTGTCACTTCCTCCTAAGGAGACGGAGTGGTTGATCTTGGGTATCTTCCTCTCTGATCCAAGCTAGCCTTGTGGGTGTTAATCTTAGTTTGAGAAAGAGCCATGCCATGAATGGTTCTTGGCAGACAAAATGTACATGGGTCAAGGCAAAAGGCAGTACAGAGACACAGTGAACTTTAGTCACAATAATGTCTTTTGTTATTGCTTTTCTGATCTAAGCCTAGCTCTACAAGAAAGGACTTGCTACTCTCATGCCACTACTACCTCTGTTAAGGTGTGATGCATGTGAATTAATTCTTCCCATGGTTACCTGAGAAGGTACAGTGTGGTTTGGGACAAGGCCTCTTCCCAACTTAGTGCACGGATCTCCCCCAGCTGTGATGCTTATTCCCAAGCTCTTCGGTCAAAGGTTGAAGACATGTCTCATGAGCTGGCCCCATCTTGTATTCTGAAACCCATTGCTCATGGAAGATGAAGATGGATATGTGGTCATTGCCAAGACCAGAGCTTGGAGTATACCAGAGAATGTGCATATTTTGTGTGTACATACATGCAAAAAAAAAAGAAGAAGAAGAAGAAGAAGAAGAAGAAGAAGAAGAAGAAGAAGAA
>JADRCD010170626.1:2038-22351 GCA_019843815.1 Montemys delectorum | reverse complement strand
AAGAAGAAGAAGAAGAAGAAGAAGAAGAAGAAGAAGAAGAAGAAGAAGAAGAAGAAGAAGAAGAAGAAGAAGATAACGTACAAAGAAAGCATTAGGCACCTACTTATGCTTTCCCCAGCCCCACCTATCTCAAAAGCTTCATTTCTTAAGTCCAGCCCTTGTAACACAGGACTTGACATCAGCCTGGTTTAGAGAACAATAGTCCATTACTAATCTCTTCTCTCAGTAGCTGGTCTGCTGAGGCTGGGTATGTCCACAGATAGGTCTGTGCCTCCTTGCTCAGAGCACACCCTCTTCTAGGATAAGGGGCAACAACGGATAGTACGAGCTTTCCCCGAACTCCTGAAACAAGTTCCACCACTAGCCTGCGAGAGTGCCGTGTCTGATACCACTTCTTGGGTCTATGCTAAGGATATATCTTTTCAAACAAGCTTCTAGAGAATTAAGTTCTCCTCCATCTCCAAACCCTTTGGCAATGCATGGAGTGTTTCCTAAACCAGATAAGCCCAGAATCAACCATGTTTCCTGAAGTAGGTACTGGGTTGGGCTCATTTCTAAAGAACAGGTCCCGACAGATCTTTATAGCATATGATAAAATAGTATATCCCTTAGAACATATTCTCAAACTACAGTATAATACTACCTATTACGTATGTCAGGTTTCCAGGAAGAAAGTAAATACCTGATACAGTCATCTGTCACCAAAGAAAGCAGGCAGAGTGCACAGACAACCTGTGAGGCCCTCTTGCCTGGTAGGGACCTTCCATTCATATATAGGAGCCCATTGAGAAGCAGCGTCATCTCATCCCTTTGTCAGGCACGCAGCCAGCCAGCTTTGTAGTCCAGCTGAGTGACCATACCACACAAAGCCATTCCTTCTTTGTTTTGAAATCCAGCGCTAAGACACAGAAGAAATAACTTGCACTTTTTTTTTCCCAGTATCTGTTGATTCTTCCTGGTTCATCAAGCCCTTCATTTATTTAACCGAATATTTTTTTTATCTATCTCTTTAAAAGAAACACATCTCATTTCTCATGAGTTTAGTGTTGGTTTTAATTGCTTTCCCAAAAATTCATTCCACATGTCTTCTCATCTTGCCAGATCCAGTTCTCCTAGAAGATTTGACTTTATTTGTTCTTAAGAAGCACCACTTAGGCTGACCTCTGAGTGAGGTCTTGAGCAGAGATCTGGAAAGCATCTCTCACCTGCCTGTCAATATCTTTATCATTACCAGCATCACTGCTGGTTACTTAACATCTACTTGGGGGCAGAAACCAGGACTTATATCTTCTAAATCTGCATAATCCTTACAAACTCTCAGAGTGGGAATCACCATGATGTCTCTATTTACACTTAAGAAAAACGAGCCTCAGCTGGGAGAAGTTAAGAAGTTAAGGTCAACTTGAGCCTTTTGGAATTTTCTGGTGACCCACTGAACAGAGATGGCAGACTGCCTACTGGCTTGAAATGTTCTGTGAATACTGAAGACGATCTGAATGTGTTCCTGTGCCAAGCCTTAGTTAGAATTTGAACACAGTTCCATCCATAATGAAAATGGAGATGTTCTTCCCTTTCAAGGCGGTTTTATAAACTTGTGTGACTGTTCCACACTCACTTGGAACCTCTTACTGTGCCTCTTTTACACACATCGTGCTTCTTTATTATAGTACCTCTTCAAAGTCATTAAAATAGGTATCACTAGCCTTTTGCATCAATTCAAAGTTTTATGTGGTTCAGTAATTACTAACTGAGTGTTAGCCAGACTCTATGTGAATTCACAGAGAATGTCAAGCGAATAACGCCTGTGCAAACTCTCAGGAAGACTGGTCTATATTGTGTACAATTCTCCAATATGGCAGTGGGCATGCTCCTCCCAACAACAAATCCACTCAGTGGGGATCTGTAGCTGTCAAGACACAGAACTCTTCCCAGCATAGACAGAGGAGTTTCTGGAAGCATATGGAACCAGAAGAGCCAAGATCCACACAAAGGGCTTGATGCCAGGCTAAAGAACTAAGTGCCATGAATGGTAGGCTCAAAGGAGTTATAAGTGTTCCAGAAGAGGGTTTTTGTGCTGTTCTTGTCCAAAAAAGGAGCACAGTGATGTTGGGATCTTCAGGAAAGCACTTTCCAGGTGAACTATGAGAAAAACAGTGTAATAGGATGGGAGGAAGAGGAAATAACAAATGAAATCTGCTATATACTAGTGTTCATGTTTGTTAATTTGGGCTAAGGAGTTATTCAAGGACATGATACCAATCCTATATTAGAAATGAGCATCAATTCAGGAACCTGATTTCAGGAGTAACAGGTTTCACTTTTCATAGGCCATGAGATCTTGGGTACATCTTTTGTGTTTCATGCTAAACAGAAGCAAAGAGGTATGATGCCTGAGCAAGGATATTCAGAGGCAATGCTTTGGGACTGAACTGAGGCTCATGAAATATATCCCATTGAGCATTCCCTAGACATATTTAACATGAGAAAGCTGATGGTGGGCGAGACTGGGAAACTAGGGGAGAGGCTGAGGACTGAGAATTGTGTGTAGGTTTCAGTAAAGATCCACATTCCAACAAAGGACATGTTTCCCTGGGACCTTCACTTCATCCTCTTAGATCTGCCAGTTCTTCCTTAAAGGCCCATTACTAGATCCAGGGATCCATCACCTCATCCTCACAGATCCATCAGTTCATTCTTAGTTCATTGCTTTGTTAAAATCACCTTTGTCTTCAAAATAGATGAAAGGTACATCTAGTCCCTAGGATCTTATTTCCTGAGGCTACAAGGACTCCAAGAAGCTCTGTGGAGCTCATGGAACAGAAAATAATCGCAAGTCCCCTGCACATAGCACCTTCCTTGCAGCCCTGTTTATATGACTTTGGCATATCTTTCTGTTTTATATAGTGCATTTATTTAGCTTTCAGGAAAACTGAGGACACATTATCCCTCCACTTGAAAAAGGAAAATATTTCTATTCAAGTCAAGGGAAAAATAAAATTCCCGGATACCTTCTGAAGTCCCTGTTTGGTGAACAGCACTATGAACATATAGCTGCTGTAGGAGGGGACTCACTCCAGTTATTGTCCCTCTCTCCACAAGCATTTCCCAGACCCTAGCAACCCTTAAAAATGGTTTTACTCCTCGAGTATTCATTTCTTTTTTCCATCATGATATTCCCTGCTCTATCTCAATGACTTATCTCCTTTCCCTTCCCCAACATGTCCATAATGTCGACGAGATCTTGTTTGACTGTGTTTGCCTGATTGTGTCCTTCCCTCCATTCTAATCATTTTATTCTAGCTGTCACTGAGACCATCTGAGACACTGGCTGCAGCTACCCAATCTTCTCCAACACCCTCACGGGGAACTCATGGGAAGCTGTTCAGCATCTGCTTGGGCAAAACTGAAAATGGAGGGAAGCACATGGGTTAGTGGAGTTCCATTTTTTCTCTCCAGAGAGACCTGTATTAGAGTTTTCTAGAGAAACAGAATCAACAACATGCCTATGTATAATAAAAGAGAATTTATTAGATTAGCTTATAGGATAGGAGCTGGGTAGTTCAAGAATTACTATCTACACAGTAGAAAGCCTGGGAGCTTGGTAGCTACTTAGTGTAGGATGCTGGATGTAGGAGTTCCAGTTAGGCACTGAAGAACTAGAAAGCTATGGGTCTTGAGTCTATACTCAGAGACCAGAAAAGTTGGATTCCAATGTCAGGCAAGGATGGTGGCAACTGCAGCAAAGATGGATAGATGTGCTAACCATCAACAAGGGATGGTGGGCAGGCAAAGCAGCACTGCTTTTCCCTCTGTGCTCTTCGTATCTGGGATGCTACCAGAAGGTGCTGCCCACTGTGGAGATGGATGTTCTTCCCTCAGCTAAGTTTCTTCCTGGAAATGTCCTCACAGACCCACCCAGTGTCATGTCTTAGTTGATTCCAGATCCATTAAGATTGACAAGCAACATTAACCATCACCCAACCTCTACTGACTGACATTGCGTCTCTTCTCCCAGGGAGGTGTGAACAATTGCTCACACTCTCCAAGGAGACTAGAGAAAGAGTTCCAAGACCAGCTTGGTGATCAAGTGAGTTTTCTAGGTGTATAAGAATATAGGTGAGGGAGAACAGCATCCCATGCCGGCTGCATTCCATCTTGAATAATGGCATCATCAAAGCACAGAGATGAGGTCCTTCCTTCAGTTAACCTCCAGCTTCTATGTAGGCTAGTAAATGCACAGACATGGACAGATGGACAGGATATATATGTAGCTGTGAGGGGAGAAGTCATTGACTATAATTTTAGAAGATGAGGACCTAATAATTTTCCCCCAATTCCTAATATGAGAACATGTTCACAGGCTTTCTGTTCCCAGTGTTCACTATGGATAACCACAGCTAGTCTGATTTCAGGTGGTAGCATATTATGCCTGGAGGACAATATTCCATAGCAAGAGTCCATAGTGATGATCAGCTATGTGTGGCACCCTATATAATGGCTTTTGATCTTTCCTGTAACCTAGCCCTCTAGCTGTTATTCACAGAGGTCGTATGCCCCAAAGCAAGTGTGCACCTTGCTGCTTTGAAAGCACTGATGCTTTCTGTTTTAGAAGGATGAGAACTTTTCTTGAGGACTTGGTGCAATGAATTTAGTTCTGGGTGTGCCTGTGATTGCTGTTATTGTGACTTGATAGCACTTTTTCTTTTTTCAGAGCCCCTGTGATCTCAAGGGCAGGTACTTGACAGCCTTGCTAGCCTTTGGGCCAAATCAGTGTTTAAAGCAGCAACATTGTAACAGTCAAGGCTGGGCAGAGGAGTGGAAAGAGGCCCATTTCGGGGTGGCAGCCTAGTATTTTCCCCAGCTGGAAGGAAGCCCCACCGTCCTGTGGTCAGCCTCAGAGCCTACCTTCATGTCTCAGACCTACATTTGGAACTGGCTTCTCCCAGGAGCCCAGTTTTATAAACAAAAAACAATCGGAGCAAATAAACACATCATCTCATTGCAGCTTGACTCAGATACTCCAGAGGTCTGGGGGCAGGAGGAGCCAAAGAAAGGAGAGGAGGATGGAGTGGGAGTGGCCCAGCGCCAGCAAAAGCTCAGTCCAGCCTGTAATGGGGTTATAACAGAATACGCAAGTAGGGAAAATGACATTTTGTCTTTAGATGTCTGGAGTTAATGGGACCACCTTCAGTGGCATCTTAATCCCAACCCAGGACTTGCAACTCTCATAGACGCCCACTGTTTCCAGGGTGCAGGTGGCTAGCACGGGATGGCTACCTCATTTGGGAAGTGAAGCCATGGACTATGCTCCTTTGTATCCAATATCTCATTGACTTTCTCCTACAGTATCAGGTTTGTGAGAGCCAGTCTACAAGTGAAAGAGAGACTTAAGAAATTCCAAGGGGGCCTCCTCTTCTCTGAGGAGAAGGGGGAGGGGGTAAGGGTGGGGCTGGGAGGAGAGGAGAGAGGGCTTCTGTGATTGGTATGTTAAGTGAATTTTTTTTTGTTGTTGTTGTTTTAAGTAATGTGCCTCTAGCCAGAGGACCAAAAATAGAATCAGGACTTGACTCAAGATCACCTGTCTTTAAGATCTCAGTTCATCCTGCTTCTACCCCACCAAGAAGACTGGAGACCCCACACCCCATCACCAGATTCTTTGCCCTCCCTCTTGCCAAAGGAGGCATACAGAATGACAGAATGGTGAGTAATGAAGGAAGACAGTCCCTCTGGCTTCTACCTCCTTTGCACCCTGTTGCTAAGCTATAGCTGAGCCCAGACTTAGAAGGCAGGGAGACTGCATCAAGGTGAGACTCCGTCACAACAATGATGTTTTGTGTGCTCAACAAAGCTTCAACCTCTCTCTCTCTCTCTCTGGACCTCAGTGTCTCAGACTATGAGTGACTGGATTACAGCTGCTTTCTCAAGCGATTCACTTAGCTGTAGTTTCCTGTCCAGCCTTTGGTACCCCACATTTTAGATCTGTCTGTCTTCAACCCTTCTGCCTCTACAGACATTCTATGGACAACAACGTCAGTCAATACAGTGCATCCATTGAATATCTGCAAAGCTTAACCCAGAGCAAGGGGAGGGGAGGCTAGTCATCCAGGGCCGCTGATCAGAGTGGACTCTCTCATCTTGATTTTCCAGAGATGCAGAGACTCCACGGAGAACTGTGCTCCATTCTCCTCTTTTTCTCATGTGTTTCAAGACTTGGCTCTTTGCAGCATTTCATTTTTCCAGACGTGATTCAGAGACGTTTCATTACAACTTGACATTTTCCACCCAGACTGAGAGTCCTGCATGAGGCCTATCCTGAGGCTCTCTTGCTGTTTATTTAATAGCTAATTAGGGCTGATAGAACAAGTGTAGCCTCAAGGTCTCTGCCAAGACCAGCAGCATCCAATTACCTACTGGAGTAGGAGGTGGTGGGATAGAGTCCAAAGTTTCCAGAGCCCAGTGCCACAAGACCATATTGGGGGGAGGTTAGAGAGAGGAGAGAAAGTGAAAAGATGGGGTATCAAGTGGTTGGAGAACCTTGTAAGGAAGAAGGTTATCAGACTAAGAAGAGAATTCAGAGTTAAGCCATGAATGATAAGCCCTCCTCTCCTCCCTTTGTTTTGTTGTGATCCTGTATCTCACCCTTGACTCCAAATTAAAACACATCTGAGATTCTGAGGGGAGTGTCTTATGGATCTAGCCAGATCAATGGAAGAACTCTTTTGTCCAGGAGAATTTGATGTAGTCATTCTGTTTGCATTTGTTAAGTGAGCATCCTCACTACTAAGAGTATCAGGGATACAAGAAGCTTGGAGCTTCCCTGGAGAAACTTGGACAGCAGACAAGAGAAGAGACAATATTGTGCAGAGTCTTAGGTTGATGCTCAGGAGGCCTCCACCTCTGACAGGGCCTGGAAGTTTCCCTAGTAGAAAAATCCATTGAAATGGAGCTTTCTAGAAAGCACAGAAGAATGCTGTGGAGAATGAGCAGCTTGTTGCATGCACTGGCCTTGCCACTTCATTTGTCTCCTGCAAGTTGGCAATATGTACAAAAGCAAGGAAGCATGATGTGTCCAGATGTATCAAAGGCAGCACCCAGCTGCAGGTTCAGGTGATCAAGCATGATTAATATACTGCAGTCTGGATAAGATGAGTATCATCATCAGAGAGATCTGTCCACCAGATTTCTAAGGCCCAATACTGTAGCTGATGACCACAGGAGGCATTTAAGTAATTAAAGTCAAGATCTACAACAGTACAAGTAACAGACTGAATGTTTAAAGCTGTGCTTCTAACATGTCAGTCCTGTTGGGCAGAGGAAATGCAGACCATTTCATACATTCCTGATAGCCCACGGAACAGCATTGATCTAGACAGTTGAATGTTTACAGAAAGTAAAGTAAAAGAAGCAGACTTCTGATAAGAGTGGCAGAAGAAAATATGGGCTGTGGAGTGGGTAGAAAACAGTGACAAGGAGCCGTCTGGGAGTCCATTCTGAGTTTGGAATACCCTTGAATAAAATAAAGAAGAGAGGGGAGGTGGGTACTTCTGTTATTCTATCATCCTCTAATGA
Source organism: Montemys delectorum (assembly GCA_019843815.1). Lineage (NCBI taxonomy): Eukaryota > Metazoa > Chordata > Mammalia > Rodentia > Muridae > Montemys > Montemys delectorum. Next base: position 14,782 of record JADRCD010170626.1, on the reverse strand, counting down.
GAATGAGGAAGGAGTGGGATAAGTATAGCCCCCCCGCCTTTTAATCCAGGTGAATCTTGGTGAAGACAGAGAAGGGGATGGGAATGGATACAGTACTGTCAATCACTTCACAAGAGGCTTGGTAAAGTTGGACAACAGGACAGGATGGGTACAGTCATTCTGCTACTCCAGGTGAGATCTGATGAGGATGAGCATAAGAACAGGATGGATAATATCATGGTAAGGATAGAGAAGTAATAGAGTGGGTACATTTCCTCTCTTCCTCAAGATGAGACTTGATAATGTTGGAGAAGGGAACAGAGATAGTTACTGTATTTGTGCCACTCTGGGTGAGCCTTGGTGAGGATAGAAAAGAGGTGGAGGTGGGTACTGTCCTCTTGTTATTTCACTTGTTATATACAGTACAGGAATTGAGTAGAGATAAATTCTATCCACAGACTGGTCTCAAGTGTTTCCTAGAACTGTTACCTTCTGGTACTAGTGGGTAGTCAGTCAGCTCCTCATTCATTCATCAGAACTCAATGGCTACCTTATAAATATTTTTTTTTTCTGGTGCATAGAATCCTGAGGTTCTACTTCATTACCAGGTGCTCAGACCCACACTTCTTGGGCTCAAATCTTGTGTTGGTTCTAGCTAGTTATATGGATTTCTGAACTCTCTGTTTTTACTGGTTCTTGACATGTAAAGTAGGAAAAATAATAATGTTATACTCTGTTTTTTTTTAACCTAAATAAGATATCTGTTTTTATTTAGAGAAGCTGATGATTTATCAAGATGCATACCAGGACACTTTCACCACGGAGCTCCATCCTTCACCCCTTATTATAAAAGCATCTTAAATGGGACCTGACACACCTTCCTTCCAATAGGTGTACATTCATACTGTGACCAAGAAGCAATAGATCTTGATGCTTAAATCAGGGATTCTAGATCATTCTTCAGGTGCTAGAAATCCATTGTAGTCGCTTCCTTTGACTAAGATGAGAAGCAATTGGCAATTGATAGCTGCTAGTGGAAGAAAAAGGCACTTTGTTTTCTTTAGGAATCTGGGACATGGAAGGCTATCAAGCCCAAGCAGATAGACCTAAACCCATATATGTACAGACAGCACTATATGGACTTGGAGCTCTTCAAAAACCCAACAGCAATGCACATCATGCTAGGACTGAGAAGTGGAGAGCCATGGGGGAGGACTTGTCGAGCAGAGGGTGTGGGGAGAATTTGATCAAAACACATTACATGCGTGGGAGTAATTCTCAAACAATGAGAATAGAAAGAAGAAAAGAAAGGAAGCCTTATTTTCGTGATCTAAATTGACTTCTGACACTTTTGGGTTGCAGCGTCCTGGCAGAGATGTCAAAGCCTGAACATGGAGGCTGGTTTCCTCAGCAACTCATTGCTTGATATTTAAAAATTAATTCCCAGAGAAATGGAGCCGCCTGGCTAACCAGAAGAAGAAGGGTCTGTACAGAGAAATGTGAAAATGGAGTAAGACTAAGGCATTTCAGAAGCACATGACTCTGTGACCTATGTGCCTACTGAGTTTATACTCATGGCCTGGGGTTTCAGGTCTAGAATCTGGACTTGTGATCCATCACTTCGGCCCCTCACTTCTCATAGGTTTTCAGCAGGTCACTTTTTACAAAAGGCTTTTCAATGATCAGGATTTCTTCCTGAACCTTTTCTAAAAAAGAGCCTCAAATAGCTCCCAAGTGTATGTTAGAGTCCCCTGGCAGAGAGCCCACTTGCCTGGAAACTGCTGAGTGATAGAAGCAACACCCATGTTTTAAAGCTTCTTAATTCCTTCGCTAATTCCCCCCACATTCTTCCATGCATGGCCATGTGTATAAATCAGCCATGATTATGCCATTTCCCACTCTGATGTTGTTGTTGTTGTTGTTGTTGTTGTTGTTGTTGTTCCTTGACTTTCAGGCCAACGTGCTCATCTGCTATTTTGCTTCTCCAAGGCAAGCCTAGAGAGACCTGTAGGGTTAAGTTGAGCAAATGAGTTATCAGTATAAAGTTACTAGCTTGACTACACACTCCTAAGTATTCATTAAAGTCTTTGTGAAAGGAGAAGTGACTGGCCATTGACTTCTGCCTATCAGCCATGATCTTGGCACTTTGCAAAAGTGAATCCTAGTTCTTTGCTTCTGAACCCTGGCTAAGTGAAGTGAGCACATAGTTCTTGATGTAGGAGAGGGCACCAAAGCCTTCAGAACTCGTCGATAGGCAGCTTTTTTAGTGATGAAAGCCCTGCCTTTCCCCCACATTTAAAGTGAACACATAATTTATTGTAAAGAATATGCTGTACTTTTGTCTCATTCCTTATGGGTGGTCAGGTTCCACCCTGTCCTAATTAGGCTTCTAATGCTGTGATAAAACAGTGACCAAACTCAACCTGGGGGAACATGGTAAGATCAGTAAATTCCATGAGAAGGTGCCAATGCCACACTTCCTTAGATAAGAAGTGGGTTCCCTGGTCTTCAGCAATGCTATGTGGAATTGCACGTCGGTAAGTCCCAGGATGGTAGTTTTACTAGAAGCATGATATGCAGAGAAGACAAACCCATAACCAGTGTAAGTATCTATTCTGGTAATAACATATTGCCATCCCCTTCAAGATGGAAGTAGTCCCACACCCCAGGATTTACTGTCAGATGTACTTCTTCCCAGAATTCCCATCCCTTGATGCAGTCCCTAGAACTGAGACTCCATGTTCAACTGGGTCTGCCCACCTCTTTGAAGCCCTGACTGCTTCTTTTTCTTCTCTGTTGACTTTTGTCTTTCAGATGCTGGCAAAAACCTAAGTATGCTTTTAGACTCCAGAACTAGTACTTTGAGCTTCCTTACACCTTGCCCATGGTAGGCTTTTCCTTCTAAATAAATTGTCCTGGAGGCTTCTGTTTGAGTTTGTTCATGGTGGTATCCATACATATGTTCTTTTATTAATGAGACTAAGAACCCCAAGATGAGACCCTAATTTCTCAGGTATCATGTAATGGCTCAAGTAGATTCCCCAAGAGTCCCAGTAGTATCTCTTTCCTGCCTTTCAATTCTTTAATTGGCAGAGAGAATGAACCTGTTTTGGCAATTCTACATGCCATCATAGTCACTTACAGCAGAGATGTGTGAAAGGGAATGAACAGGTATTAATAACCATGCATGGATATTGGGAGGAAACCAGGGCATAGGTCACCCTACAACAGTGAGCCTGGAAGGCAAGTGACCTTGCCTGCCCTGTCCTGTTGTTCATAGTCCAAGTCTTCTATTTAGCAAAGGACAAGATAGACTTGGGAGTGTGTATGTATTCGTGTGTGTGTGTGTGTGTGTGTGTGTGTGTGTGTGTGTGTAGAGGCAGTTGCAATCAAGAAACCAGATGTCTGACAAGAATGGGGCTTTTCCTATGGAGTAGCTCCTGATTACAAAATCTTCTCATGAAAGAAGATGTGGAAGGGGAAAAGAATAAAGAAATAAGAAAGAAAACTTTGATAATTCCAACATAGTTTTTATGCTCTTACACAGCTATGTATTGTTTAGTATATTTATGCTGCTTTTCATTCTGATATTTTTTTTTCAGGGTCATTGACATGATCTTCCAATAGTGTGATAGAATAGGTAGCAGCAGGCATTTTAGCTGTTTCTTTCATTAGGCACATACATTCTGTTTCCATAATTCAATATGTGCTGCTATTGTGATTGGGTACATATTGATCTATTTCCAGGTTTTGTTTTATTTTGTTTTGCCTTCTAGGGAAACTAAGTGTTTCCAATAAAATTGGCATATGTAGCTTAGAACACCACATCCTCACTATGTTTGTCTTAATAATAATAATTTTAAAAGCTAGGTAAAATAAAATCAAGTGTAGAGCATCACTTTAGTAATACTAGATGGCTCTGTGTGTGTCACAAGCTTAGAGCAGCATGTGGACCGTATTACCTATTAGCAGGTTTTCCCTATAGTGAGCAGCATAGGTGTTCTAGCACATTCTTTCATTCATTTGGCCTAAGGAACCATCTAAGACACTCATAGTGTTGGCCTCAAAAAGCAATCATAGTTGTGTTTAAAGGAATCTCCCCACTATTCCAAAGAGGCACTGAAGATAATGCTTTTCGGCAAAGAAAAAAATCAAGAGGGGAAGAGTAGAAGGCAGAAGCTACATGGGAATGAAGAAATTAAGATTATTGTTGAAAACTCACTCCATCACTTATGGGGTCCATGATTGAGAATAAATTACCTTTCTAAGCCTCAGTTTCTTTAGTCATAGCATGGAAATACCTGTCTGGATCCCAGTGCTGTGACAAGAATGAAATATGATCTGTCATGCAGCATCCAGCTGAGCAGACAGCAGGCTAGCCTGCCTCAGCTCCTTCTACCCAATGGTTCTCTCCAAGGAACTCAATTTTTCTGCCCCTCTTTACTCTGTTATCCACCATTATTTCCTGGGAAAGGAACCAGAAGTCACATGATAGGACAGGTAGTCTTAGAAAGATGCATCCTTGCCTCTTAGCTCATCCTCAGCTCCGAATACCCTAAGCCTTGAAAGTGAGGCATTAGCCACTGCAGGAGGAGGCTCCTTATTCACAACCATCTCAGTGTCATCTAGCTGGAGTGGCAGTCATTTCACTATGACACAGGGAACCTAGGTCTCCGTGCCAACTTCCAGTTTCGATGCAACATGTCCCATCAGGCACCATTGTAAGCTGGTAGCTTATGTCCTTGAGTGAGCCCTGCCCAGTATTGTTCTAAGTCACTGGGGCAGCTATAGTGTTGGAGCATGAGATCTACTGTGCGTACTGCAGTCCAGGAAGCTAAGGTTAAGTTCCGCCATGCGGCTCTTCTGGGGCATGCTACATTTAAGCCAGTTTGCCATTGAAAGTTAATAAAAGTTTCCTCACCTTCATTATGAAAATGAATAGGGCTTGGGGGAGTTTTAGTTTAACCAATAAATTGCCTGTCATACAAGCTCGAGTTGGATCCCCAACACCCATAGAGAAAGCCAGAAATAATAGTGCCTACCTGATGATTTCATTGCCGTGGAGGTAGAGACATGCAGATTTGTGGGGCTTGCTAGCTTGCTAGTCTAGCCTACTCAGTGGTCCCTTAAAAAAAAAAATCTCTTGTCTAAAAATTCAAGGCGAATGGCTCCTAAGGAGCAACACCCAAGGTTAACCTCTGGTCTCCAGGAGCATATGCACACATATGCATATGCACACATATACACATATATGAATATGCAACCCCTCCTCCCACATATTTGAAAAGCAAAAGCCCATTGTTAGTCCAACATTGTGAGACTCCACCAAGATACTATGTTTAAAAGTGGTTTATGACTTACAAAGTGTTTTACATGCAGAAAGAGATGTTACCCATATATTGAAAGCTTGGAAGTCACCAACCATCTTTCCAGAAGGAGATAGGATACTCAGGAACTGTTTCCCTGCCTCCATACATATGTACTCTGCCTTGGGAGCCATGGTATTGTCCTAAATGGTTAACATGACAGAATCGTGATAGCATGAGCTTGAACACTGGAAAGAAACAGAATTAAAATTTCTCTCCCCATATAAAGCAACTGACCCTTGCAACTTGATGCTCTTGAAACTCTATGGAGCTGAGCATGGAAGCAAACAAACAAACAACAAACTGAAAACACAAAACACTTGAGCAAATTAACCGAGGGTTGTCCATTCCAATTTGGTTTTGGAAGACATTCATTGAGACCAACATACCTGCCAAGGCAAATCCTGGGAGCCTCGGGAGTGGCAGCATGGACCTGACATCTGTATTATCTACAACCCTCTCATTTGCAAACTGGTCTCAGTGAAGGTAACAGTTTGTGGTAATGGGAACCTTATGGGCTGGTGGCTGCTCTCAGTAAAATAGTCCACATGGCTTCTGTGGCCAGATGCAATGAAAAGTTCAGAGTAAGAAGATAAGACAAAGCTGTGTGGAAGGAGGAGCTAGGAGCCCGCCTAGCTGAGGGGAAGGATTTAGGGACAGAAGACATAATGGCAGGGTCTCGTTGACAGTACAGATGTTTTCATGAAGCCTGACCTCTGCAAGCATAGGCTCCCACATTTTCTTGTACCAGTCAGTATTGGGGGGAGGGGGATGCTTAAGAAGAACTGTTTGAGAATATAGTTCAGGATATGCACAGTTCTGCCTAGGATGTGTCCTAGCCATAGAATCTTCTACTTGCCCATGTTGGTACAGAGAAGGAGCCCAAAGAACTATGAATAGAGGTAAGGTTAGCATTTAATTTTTTTAATTAAGTGTATTTTTATGCTTTCCTGCATGCGTCATGTCTTACTTGTATAATAGAAAAGGTGTGGACTTGAAAATTGTATATTATTCTAATGTCACAATAAATAGGACCAAGTAAATATGAGGAGAAGGGAATATTTAATTTGAAGAGAGTGTTTATTAGTACATAAAAGCAAAATAGTATAACCTGTAATTATTTTGGAAAGACTTTGTGTTGATGATGTTTCTTCTATGTAATAAAATGTTCCATTTGTTCATTTATCTATTCAGTAAATTTTTATTAAGCACCTATTTGGATAACACTAGAACCAAAGTCCTAATCAGGAAGGAAGCAGTAGGAATGAGGGAGGAGCAGGAGCAGCAAAAAGACTGAGGAGATTGGAGCGAGAGTAGCTACAGACAGGCTTACATGGGTCTGAGGCTATAGCAAGAACTCAAACTACAGACTGTCTAACTGGGAAGTCTTAGGAAGGTTATGAACAGATGCATGACAAGATCAGATTGGTCTGTGCTGTTTTGCTGAGGGATTTCTATACAAATGTTTACAGAACCTGCAAGGAGTGGAGCAGTTGTAGGAATCCAAGTGAGGGAAGTGTATGGAGCACTATCAGAAAGGGTGTGTCCTTGTGGGTTTGTGGATTCTATCAGGAAAGGAGAGCTGGCCTTTTGCTGATGGTTTGTATGTACATTTCAGGATGATGAGAAAGAAGGAATCTAAGGGTTAGAACCAACACAACTGAAAGAAGTTACCATTCAGAAGTGGGAGTAAGTGTAGGTGAAACTGGATGGGGAGAGGAGTTTGGGGATCCAGTGACATACATACCAAGTCCAGGATATGCAGCAGTCATTCAAACAGAAATGAAGAGGATTTAGTGGGTGAAAATCGTAAATGCATGTGTTGTATATAAGGCTATGAAACACTATGAGAACCATATGACAGTGAGTGAAGTTAAAAAGGAGGGGATATGTCTTCTATTGGGCACTGCTAAGATTCACAGAGCTTAAGGAGCTTTCCATGAGATGTTTTGCAAATGTATGTGCTCTATCCAGAGCAAATTAATGAACATTAGTCCTAGTTTGCAAGGCATAAGCAAGGAATTCTGTGAAGTAGCTGCTGCTGCTATTATTTTATGTATGTATTATTTTATGAAAATTGGAAATCAGAGAAGACCATTTGTTTTCGCTGTGTCAAAGATCTAGTAAAGAACAGAACCCAGCCTAGGCATGCTGACTGCCAACCTAAGGTTTCCTCGATGCTGAGCTGCCAAGGACTGACGTGGTAACAAGGAAGAATTTCTTTAGTCTTCAGGGTGTTAAGTTATCCCAAGTTGGAAATAGAAGCCAGGACTATCATAAGAGCCAAGCATCCTTCTTCTCCAAGCCGAAGATATTACCAATCTAAGAAAATAAATAATATTATGAAAATCTGCTTTTGGCAAAGTTAAAACCTTAAAACAATAATGAAACCAGGAGAGAGGTGGAAAGAATGCTGATAATGATAACATTTGTCAGCATCCTGCCTTCTCTTCTCCACACATGCTCACTGGAACTTTAAATCATGCTCTCCATCTTTGGAGGAAGCAGGCACAAGGCAGGGTCTAATCTTTCCTGTGTTTGGAATCAGGAAGAAAGGATGGAAAAAATAAAATGACCCCTATGAAGTCACCTATGTGTGGATGGGAGTTAGAGCAAGGTGGATGCTCGGAGAACCTTTTCCCCTTCAGACTGTCTAACCCTGCCTTATGCGATGAAGAGAGCTGCAAAGCAAAATCAGATCTGACTGTTTCCCAAGCCCCTTTAATCCACTGTTGATGAAAACACTTTTGGAGAGAGCTATTACACATTCTAGCATGTATTTTAAAGATGAATAAGCTGTAGCTTGGGGACAATAAGTAATTGGACTAAGGTTTATATAAAACACAACTACCATTGTTTAAAATGTGGCCATCATCACAGGAAAATCAATTCAAGTTCATTTATTCATTTTATTTTTTCATTCTTTTATGTATTATTTTGTGTGTGTGTTAAGTATGAAATGTGTGTACACGTTTGTGCAGATACATTTGCATGCATGTGTTTGTGTGTTTGCACACATGCATGTGCGCATATGTGTACTCACACACAGTTTTGTGTGTGTGTATGTGTATGTGTGTGTGTTTGTGTGTGTTTACTTAAGCCAGAGGTTATTGGCTGTCTTCCCCTATTGCTCTTGATGATTTGAGGCAGGCTTTCTCATTGACCCTGGAGTATGTTGTTTATTCTAGCCTTGTCAGATTGCCTTTGGCATCCACTTGTTTCTGCCCTCCCAGTGCAGGGGCTAGAGACTCACAGTGCCAAATCCAGCTTTTATGTGGGTGCTGGGGATTTGAATTCAGTTCTTATACTTGGACAGCAAGTACTTTTACCTACTGATCCATCTCCTTATCCTGCATTTATTTTTAAAATGTGTTTCGCTTGGCTTTTATGTGCCCTACAAACATCAAAGCCAATTGTTTGAAGCTTCACTGTTTTCTGGGCTGCAATTTTTTTTATTAGATATGTTCTTTATTTACATTTTAAATGATATCTCCTCTCCTGGTTACTCCTCTGAAAAAATATCAAAAACAAAAACAATAACAAAAAACAATCCCCATTTCCTCCCCACTCCCCCTGCTCACCATTTCACCCTCTCCCACTTCCTGGCCCTGGCATTCCCCTATACTGGGGCAAAACCCTTCACAGGGCCAAGGGCCTGTCCTCCCATTGATGACCGACTAGGCCATCCTCTGCTATACATATGCTGCTGGAGCCATTAGTCCCATCATGTGTACTCTTTGGTTGGTGGTTTAGTCCCTGGGAGCTTTCAGGGTACTAGTTAGTTCGTACTGTTGTTTGTCCTAAGGGGCTGCAAGCCCTTCAGCTCCTTGGGTCCTTTCTCTAGCTCCTTCATTGGGGACCCTATGCTCAGCTGGACTGCTATTTTAATCTCACCTACGCCAGTCATTTCTTTGTCTCGCTTGAGTACTATCAGTTCTGAAGAGCCCACAAATATAGTGCTTCTCAAAAGAATGGTGTGAGCTTTTGTCATTCCGGGATTAACAACGCCTTTCCAGGTACCCTTTGCAAATGTCTGGGTAGCACTAGACCAAGTGCTACGAGCTGATGAGGAAGAAATGGACTATTAACAGCAGGCAGAGAACCCTGAGTGATGAGCTAAGCAGAAAGTAGCTAATGAGCAAGCAAGGACACCATCTTGTCCAGCCCCAGGGTTCTGCACTCTCAATCTGAGTTGAATTAACATAGCTTTGTGACTGTGTTAAGTTACTTTTGCGTTGCTGTGACATAACGCCTCACTGGAACAATTAAGGAAATAAAGGTTTATTCAGACTCGTGCTTATGAAGACTTGAGTCTGTCATGTTGGGGAGAGCAGAACTGAAAAGGTCTGGCAATGGAAGCAACTCATTTGTGGCATACAATTGTATATGGGATATGCATACATGGATATGTGCACACATACATATATGTATATGTGTATATGTATATATGAATATGTATGTCACAGCACCAACAGCTGTTCATGTGGCCCAGATCAAAAAGCCAAGGACTAGACCAGAACCAGATGCAGATTGTTGGTACTGAAGAGTGCTGACTTGACAGAATGAGCATTACCTAAGGGACAAACATCTGTGCGGGCATTTCTCTGTTGGGTTACTTGAGGTATGAAGACTCAGAGTATATGTAGGCAGAACCAAAGTCAATCTTTCCTTAAGGTGTTTGTTCAGTACTTTTCACAGCAACAAGAAAAGAAATTAATAGGCAAAACTGTCAAAGGTCTGTTCCTAGCAATCCGCTTCCACTAGCCAGGCCACTGTTTGTAAAACACCCCCAAGAGCTGGGAACTGGGTATTTCAAACATGAGCCTATGGGGAAATCATTCAGAATCAAGCCATGTTTAGCTAAAATGAGGGCAAATATGTCTTTACTGCAAACCCCAGAAAAACCAACACCAACACTTCCTATTGTATTTCAGATCTGAAAACTCTGTATTTTTTTATACTCTTAACCACACCTTAGCTCTTGTCATAGTTTCAGCCAAAGAAAATAATTTTAGAGTGGCTCATGTTAAGCTTTTTCTCAGTCCAAAGAAAGACGACAGGAAGTAAGAGATGACATTTGATTTTCTTTTTGAGGTTTCCTGCTCAAATTTAAGACCAAAAAATTTGGTGTGGGTTGTTTGAGTCAAATGAATTAGGGAGAAGTGTTATTTCTATTCAACTCATCCCATATTTTTTTCTTAGGGAAGATAAAGTCAAAGCTGTAGTGTTCCTACAGTTGTTCTAACAAATGAAAATAGAAAATAGAAATGTGGATATAAGTAAACGTTAAGGTAAAGCATTACAGCAAGACTTGATAATACTAGAAAATGGGAAACTTATGGTCACACTTAATTGTGAAAGGATAGCAAATATTGGCTGGTTTTGAAAGTGACATTTGAAGCCAGGCATGGTGGTGCACACCTTTAATCCCAGCACTTGGGAGGCAGAGGCAGGCAGATTTCTGAGTTCGAGGCCAGCCTGGTCTACAGAGTGAGTTCCAGGACAGCCAGGACTACACAGAGAAACCCTATCTCGAAAAACCAAAAAAAAAAAAAAAAGTGACATTTGAAATGGCTCTTCAAAACATGTAATCTTTTGACATGCAAGAGAAAAAATATTCTAGGTTGATGAAACAAAGTCAGATAAGTGAAGAAGACAGGAAATTTCAGAATGAGAGGGCAGATCAAGGTGTCCATGTTTGACATGAGCTACTTTGGATAGTGTGGTGATATTTTATGAACTCTATATTGAAGGAAAGAAACACAATTGATCATGAATACATTGAGTTTAGATTCAGGACCAAAACCTGTTTTTGAAAACATGCCAACAAAAATAGAGAGAAATCAAAGAGAGATGTGATATGAATTTATAGCCCAGATATGTAGATAAAGTGGGAACATTGGGATAATTAAGGCTTGAACTACCATTATGCAATAGACAGCCAACGTGAGCTATCTGAGATGACAGTAGAGAGCCATGGAAGCTTGAATGATGGCAACATTACTATTCGTAGAAGAAAAAAAAAAACAAAGTATCTTGAAGTTTCTGGTAGAAGTGATATTTAGTAGGAAAAAATTACATCTGTAAAAAGAGGGTATAGAAATCATTCCACATGAAGAAAATGCAACAGGGGTAAGGACATATGAGAACTATTTAGAAAGACTACCATAAACTTGAATGACATTATTCTTAAAGTGAGATGTGTAAATCTGGGAAGAGGCCAGTTGATAAAATGCAGAGATTGGGCATTTAAATGCAAATAAATTTCTCATTGATCTGGCATTTCAGACTGGAATTTCCTTCATGTATGTAATTAGACAACACACCTTGAGTCCCTTGACTCTGCTCAGTAGAAATCCAAGATATTTTCGTCATGCATTACTTCCATTGAAGTTATCTCAGAGAGCATTTACAATCATCATGATCCCATAACTCTAACAGGATTAGAACCAATGCCTTAACCTAGCCCACTTCTCATTACTGTGACTTGAGTTCTTTCTGAGGAATCAACCCTCAAAGACACAGACAAGATAATTCCCAAAACCTTGCAGGTTAGCTAGGTCTGGCAAACCCAGCCAAAAATCAACCATGCGATCCCATTCGAACAAGATGGAAGTCAAGGATGCAGAGCAGGCATCTTCTACCCATGTGATGTGTTGTGAATCCACACACATGAATACTCTCTGTCTGTCCATTGTCAGTCTCTCTTACTCTTTTTTACTCTGTCTTTCTCTTTATGTCTCTCTGTCTCTGTGTATGTCTCTGTGTCTCTGTATCTCTGTCTCTGTCTCTCTCTCACACACACACAAACACACACACACACACACACACACACACACACACACACACACAAGAAAGTGAGAAAGAAAGAGAGAGAACAGGAAAGATAGAAAAAAATTAAGCAAAAACAATGCAGGACTTCACTTTCAGAGTCTCCAGGTTCCAGTGTGTACTGTGCTCCATAGTGAAGTTGACTTTCCAGAGAGTTTTTGTCACATCATTATCAATGCTGTCATGAAAAACTAAATTTCAGAAATTCTCATGTGAAAATGAGAAGCAAGAACTCTCACTACTTAATCCATTGGTATTGTCTAGGAGTACTCAGAGAAGTGGATGTGTAATGCAAAGACCCAGTCACCTCCAGTGGCTCTACCACACTTCCCCCACAACTGAGAAGAGCAAGAGTGAATGTGAAGGTGGCCCATGAATCTGGCTAGGGAGGTGACAAGTAAGCACCTGCCACTGTTTAAATGCCTCTTGATTAAAGGTAGATATTCATTTCCCTAGAACTCCAACATGGAGCAGTCAAGAATTTGTCTAATCAGGATATCATAGATTGGACCTCAATACAGTCTCTCTCTCTCTCTCTCTCTCTCTCTCTCTCTCTCTCTCTCTCTCT
>JADRCD010170622.1:0-28561 GCA_019843815.1 Montemys delectorum | reverse complement strand
TTTTTTTTTTTTTTTTTTTTTTTTTTTTTACTTATTTAATGCACGAGTGCTCTGCTGCATATACATCTGTTCTTCTATTCCTCAGCACAGTAAGACTCCTCTCCTGCGGGGATAATTCAGGATGAAATCTGTGATCTGACTGAAATCATTACTGCACAATAAAAGATTATAAAAGATTTCAAAGTGTGGGCCCAGCAAGATTGTTCAGTGGGGGAAGGTGCTTGCTGCCAAGCCTGATGACCCTGAATTCAACTCCTGGAACCCACAAGGTGGAAGGAGAGAACTGGCTCCCTCAGGCTGACCTCTGACCTCCGTATGCACTGATGTGCACATACAAAGATCCCTGCAGAACATTTTTCAGATCTCTCAGCACACACACCACAGTGATAGCAGTTCTCTCACACAGATTCTCACTCAGCAAAGAGCTACGTTGGGCAAAGCACATGCAGCCAGGTGACAGAGCTCAGGCTCTGGGAGGTGCGATACTCCAGCGCCAATGGTGCTGTGCTGAGGGCTCCGATAGAGTCCTTACCGCACCCTTCACTGGGTTTTCCTCACATGTAGAATGGATGGAGGTGATGACCAGTGCTCAGACTTTCCATTCTGTGTGGACTGTGGTAAACACGAAGGTTCTTTTAGGGGAAACCTTTATGGAGTCTCTGCAGCTCCACTCCCAGGGGCTGCAAGGCCCGGAGCAGAGAGCAGCCCTACGCACAACCTCACACCTGAAGCCTCTCTCCTGTGAACCTGGTGATGAGTGCAGAGGTCTGTGTTTCAACAGCTGCCCTTCAAACAGTTTCTCTGGTGAGGAATCTGATGCATGCACAGATCTGTCCTGACTGAAGAAGTCCTTGCTACACTTAGCACCTTGCCGCCATTTCTCTCTTGAGTGGACTCTGATGAATGGCTGGATGAGAACCCCAATGGCATAGTTTCTTAGTGTGAACTCCAAGGTGATGTTGTTAACTGAAGTGCTGGCCACTGGTTGCACACAGGTTTCTGTCCAGCGTACTAGACACTGCTAGTGTGGATACTAGCACTCTAGCTGGTGGCCACACTCTTCACACATCAGAAGTTTCTTTCCTGTGTGGATTTGCTGATGACAGTGAAGCTCTGGCTCAGATGGAAACCCTTACCACACAGCATGGTCCCAGTCTCTTCCCTGCACAGAGATGGCGTAGCTCTGAGAATGGGAAAAGGCTTCCAAAGACAGAACTGTGCAGTTAAAAAAAAATCTCAATGAGGCTGGGCGGTGGTGGCGCACGCCTTTAATTGGGAGGCAAAGGCAGGTGGATTTCTGAGTTCGAGGCCAGTCTGGTCTACAGAGTGAGTTCCAGGACAGCCAGGGCTACACAGAGAAACCTGTCTCGAAAAACAAAAAACAAACAAACAAACAAAATCTCAATGAAAGCTGGTGGATAGGAGAATATAGAAACCATGTTAGTCATCTAGATCAATTTAAGGCCTAAAAGGTGGCTCAGTGGGTAAAAGCGCTCATCATTTAGCCTGTTGGCCTGAGTCCAATCCCTGCAACTCACAGGTAGGAGAGAGGTGACTCACCATTGTCTCCTGACCAAGGCATGCATGTTTGTGTGCCATACCCCAACACTCCCACAAACTAAGTATATAATATTACTAAGGGATTTTAATATTTTAACTTAAAAATAAAAGATCAACCAGGAGAATTCTACCATAATCAAGAGAAAAGGAACTTAATGAAATTATGAGCAAAAACAGAAACAGTGAAATTATGAGCAAAATTAATTCACCAATAGCAGATGTACACGGTCTATTTCTGTACCTCTGAAAGATGGAGAAACAGCAAATACGTGCTTAACCTGAGACCTGCCACACCACCGTGAAGCTTCCCATGGCCTTCACGTGGACTCAGTATAAGAGATGATCACGTCTGTGTATTCAGTGAACTTAGTGAATTTCAAGGATCAAAAACCATTTATGAAGTCGCAAAAACATAAAAAATAAGGTCACTTCTTGGAAAAAAGAAAACGCTTCTCCTCTCCCCACACCCCTTCTTCCTCCTTTTCTATTTCAGAGGTAGAAACATAAAGACTATCTGACCTCCAAAAGAAGTTTGGAATCTTATGCCACCAAAAGCTATTGCCTAGCCTGTTTACTGATTTACTTTGTTTGTTGGGTTTTTTTTTTTTTTTTTTGTTTTTGTTTTGGGGTTTTTTGTTTTTTGTTTTTTTGGAGACGGCATCCCTCTATGAAGCTCTGGATGTAATGAAACTCACTATGCAGACCAGGCCGGCTTGCACTTGATCTGCCTGCCTCTGCTTTCTGAGTACTTGATCCACACTCAAAGCCTGTGAAAGATCAAATCGTATTACATATCCCACTGCAGGAGTATGTGTGCATACTCACATGTGTATATACACACATACGCATACAGACAAACATATATAGAGAAGGGGAAAGAGAGAAATGAACTTAATGACTGACCGCAGGCACTTTTCTTATACAAAGACAAAAATCTTTTAAAGATGACAGGAAAACTGATACTGCTTCCATACCTAGGCCTAGAAAATGTTTCCCACCTATGGACCTGTTACTTCTCCCAAAACCCAAAAATGGACGGCACAGCTGATGAGGCCAATTCCAGGGGACAGCAGGCTCTTGATTCACACCTGGCCACCTCAGGACCTCCCGAGTCAGCCGACAGGAAGGTGTTTGTGCATTTCCAAGGAATAACAGCAGGAATGAAGCTTGTGTTTATACTGTCTTCCAATCCGATGAGAATTATAAGGTAATACATGTCTTAGCTATAGGGGCTATGTAGAATGAATTCATCTGGAGGCGGACCATGACGTCATGTCAAGGACTGTAGAGAAGGCATAGCTAGGTGTCCTTTGTGTAGCTCAGGTCTTCTCTCCTCACCCCAGCCTGTGTTTTCATCTTCCCGGCAGTGGCCCGTCCACTGTAGGAAGGGGTGAGGGCTCAAGTCTTCTGGTTGTTGACATTGGGCCTTCTTGATCGAATAGGGTCCTTACCACCAGACAGGCTTGTAATCTAACTCTTCCCACTTTTTCCTCAGAATGTTTTTTTTTTTTTTTTTCACTTTATGAAAAAGGATGTCCTGCTGCACACAACCTTTTGGACTTACCCTTTTCACCCAGTGTGTTGCTAAGATTCAGGAGTGTCGTGTCGCTTATTGCGGCCCATGCTTTGGTTGTTGTACCATTTCACTCACCTGATGATGGGCATCTGGACAGTCTCTAGGCTTTTCTATTTGTGAAAGTGAAAGGAAAATTAAGTTTAAAGCTTGTAAATGATCACAGGCTGAAGAGAAAAAAAAAAAAAAAAAAAAAAGCAGCAGGCCAAGCCTGCACCAAGCTAGTAAATATTCAAGCAAGCAAGCTGTTAGAAGTCCCAAGGACTGACAGGTCAGGAAGACATAAAACATAAAGATAGAATAAAAATGCAAGGGCCCAGATATACAAGGACGTGCCTAGGAGAACACTGAGTAATGGGCCACCTGGACTTCCTAGATATAGTTTAAGGTCAGCCAGAAACTCCCGAATAGCACCCCCTCTTAGGAATTTTCCACTCTGGTCTGCATGTACACTAACTAGCTGATATTTGTAATGACCAATCATGTATAGCCATTCCAATTCCTTTGTTCCCCTAGACCTATTTCCTATATAAACTCCTAACTTTTGAGTTTCTGGGTCGATTCCTCTATCTCCTGCGTGAGATACATGTCGACCCGGAGCTCCGATATTAAACAGCCTCGTGTGTTTGCATCAAGACGGTCTCTCGTGCTTCCTTGGGTACATATCCTCCTGGGACTTGAGTGGGAGTCTCCCTACAGGGGTCTTTCATTAGCACACGTTTTTCATATTTTCTCTTGTATACATATGAATTTCCCTTGATATATGTATGCCCAGGAATGGTATTGCTAGATTGTATACTGTGTGAATACTATTATTTCATATCTTTTTCATCTAATTTTTTAAAAAGATTTATTTATTTTATGTATATAAGTACACCATAGCTGTCTTCAGACACTCCAGAAGAGGGCGCCAGATCTCATTACGTGTGCTAGACACGAACAGGATCTCTGGAAGAGAGGAAAGAGGCCAGGGAAGATAGAGGAGGAGTCTAGAGTTCTGATCAAGGTCTGATGTGTATTTTGAATCTGCGAATTAAGTAGGCAGGGAAAACCCTTCCCCCAATAAGCCGGGATGGTTGCCAGCAGAAACTCACCAGGGAAAGCACTCAGCAACTCGGCAGGGCATGGCTCCTTGTAGCAACCTCAGAAGAGGCAGTGAAATGGTACTCACTTTGTAGACCAGGCTGGCCTCAAACTCAGAAATCCGCCTGCCTCTGCCTCCCAAGTGCTGGGATTAAAGGCCACCACTGCCCAGCTGGAGCTCTCTTTTCTTTAGGAAACCTCACCCCAGGTCGGGTAGCTGCTTTGTGGCAAGGCGAGGTCTGATTCAGCCAGCTTTTGGCTGAGGGAGGTTACAGTTATGAATGGTTGTGAGCCACCATGTGGTTGCTGGGATTTGAACTCAAGACCTTCAGAAGAACAGTCAGTGCTCTTAACCGCTGAGCCATCTCTCCAGCCCCTCATCTCATATTTTTATTTGTATGACTGCTTGGATCATCTCTTTGAGAATATTATTATGTTTGTTTTAAATTCGTGGTCTGCTTATTCTATTAGCTCCAGCTCTAAAATGTTTATACATGAATGTAAAGGCTTTTGATACCATACAATTATGTATAGTATAATGGTCATCTTTAAAGGACTGAGGTCAGCAAACACACAAATATTAAGTCAACTAGTTTAGACAGCATTTCATTTTTATTGTAAAAAATGTAAAAAAAATATTTTATCAAGAAAAAAATTATACATTTATCAGAATCCAAAGAATTTTCTTAAGCCAACAGTGATTAGTGAGGGGTACCTTTGCTGCAGTCATAATGTACATCTGTCTTCTCTGCAATTTATCTCAAAGCTCCTGATCCTTAGCCCTGCGTTGGAATGCTATTCAAGATTGAAACATAAAAATAAAAAACATTGTCCACGAGAGCCAAGCTGAGAGGCTGATCCTCTTACATGGGTACATTTAGAACAGAAATGATCAACATTTCTGAAAGTGTACCTCCATTCATTTCAACTTCTTGGCTTTGGGCTCCCACGAAGAGCTGAGCACTCTCCTGCCCCTCCTCCACTCACAGATGTCCACGTAGTCACAGGTCCGACACTTCCATGCCTCCTCCACATCAACGCCTTGAGCATCTCGGTGGCCCATCCAGTAGGCCACATAATGCTGCACCATGCTTTTCACTTCTTTCTCTTCAAAGGCAACAATCTCTGTGCCCAATATGGTGGTAGTCTCTTGATGGATATACTCAAGTTTTAGGGTGTCAATAGCTGGGAGATCAGACAGGGTAAGAGACAAGAAAACCAGTTCAATAAGGTCACCCAAAGATTTTACAGACACGCCTCCTTGTCTAGCATGCCTGAGCACTGAAGGACCCAGTGGCTTGTCTGGACGTAATTTAGTATGGTGGATGAGGCTAGCAGGAGTCACTTTCCCTTGGACCATGGCATCAAAGATATATTTGTATAGGCTAACTTGAAAATAGTCTTTCTTCTTCTGAGCTGCCAGTGGGAGCCCAGGGCACCTTCGTGTCTTGAGTTCAGCCAGCTCCAGTTCCCCCTTGGATGTGTAGTGCAACTCATCAATCACTCCAACAAGAAATATTCCCTCCACTTCCCCAAACACTGGAAACTCTCTGATGCGCCCTTCTGACTGTAGGGTAGGAATCATTGATAGTATGTTCAGAAACTTAACTGCCCAAGCATCTTCTTTAGTGGTGATGGGGACTGTCACAAGGTCATGAAGTTCAAGTTCTTTTGCTAGGTGGATGCTAGCACCGGTGTCCAAAACAGCTGCTTTCTCAGGTGTCAAAGAACCAGGAAGTTCCTTTCCATACACCATCTGCAACTCACACCAGTTCTGAGTACACAGGTCAGTGACATATAAATATTTCAAGTGGAATCTCTCCATGGGTGACAAGACATCCAATCCCCTTTTTGAGTTCTGCAAGCTTACAGGTTTGTCATCCTTCCCAGGGAGTTCAGAAGAAGGGCCAGGCTTGCTAAGTGAAACAGTTGATTCTTTGGCATCTTCCAGGTCCAGAAACTCAATTAACTCTGAGTCACTCAAGTCTGAGAACCCGGAGGCTTCTGCTGATGCTGTCTCCTCTTCCCCGGTCTCAGCCATGGTACAGCCCTAGACTGAACAAGTAGGGGACCGATAGAACATACCAACTATTGTCAGACTTGGAAATTCCTGAGACAAAAAGAATCCTATTGGCTGACTGGTTGGTTCATTCATTCATTTCAGTACTGAGAACTGAATCCAGGACTTGCCAGGCAAGCGCTCTCTACTCTTTAGCCCTAAGAAGCCAATTTGTTTATAACTAATTAGTAGTGTCAATGAGTTACACACAGGTGGTACACCTTATAAAAGGAGTCTTTGTGTTTATCACCCATTCATCTGAGTCGATTTTTTTTCACTTCTAAGGGGAGAAAGAACGCTGGTCACTGCACATGCTAATTAAGTGGTGTGCTGCTGTAGCCAGCAGAATTTTGTTATGAGTATAACTATTTTGTTTTATCTATGGCTCTGCCACTAAAATATTATGGATGAAAAAGGTCTATTAGCACAACTAAAAAGACAAAAATTAGTACACTGAGACAGATGGAAGAGGTTCACATTCATGTAAAAGAAGACAACAGTTCACACTGATGTAAAATTTAGACTTAAATGCACAGCCTAGACACTCTTATGCTGCTGAAAACAAAAGTTCAGAAAAGATGACATAATGGACTATTTATGATTTTACCCGCTGCCTGGACCAGCGTTTTTTAGATATACCCTAGATTAATTACAAAGCTACTATGTCATCCATCAAAAGCCTCATCTTGTAAGATTTTCTTTATGAACTTCTGACTTTGGGGGGGATGGGAGGAGTCAAGACAAGTTCTTTGTGTAGACCTGGCTGTCCTGGAACTCAATCTCAAACTCAAAGATCTGCCTCTCCCTGTCCCTGCTGGGGTTAAAGGCTATATGCCACCACCAACACCTGACAGACTTCTGACTTCTTAAAGATATATGAATATCTACTAATATCCATATTAAATATTTTATATATGGATGTTTTAAAAGTGCACAGATAAAGCTAAAAATTATTAGGTGAAAAAGAACGAGATAGATGTTCAGAAAATACCAGGTCAGTATCAAGAGTCTAGGGGTCCTGCCGATACAGATTTTGAATCTAATCTTGAAAAGTCCAGTAGAATTTGCTGGTATAGTATTTGTTTCTTGAATAATCTTAGGCACCTTTCAAAATCCTCTGATGATACTGGCACATCTTTAAAATGTAGAATTGGTAAGCTAATCCTTCAATGCCTACAGAGCTAAAACAGTACAGATATTAACACACAATAAATGTGGTTTCCCTTCCCCTTCCAAAGGAATTGAAGGGTCTATTATGTATCTATTTGCTCTGAAAAATGGTAAGTTTAGGAGAGAGGTAACTCGTACTCACCTGGGCCTTAGTTGATTTCCCTCCTCACAGGGAAGAGCCGGTAATAAAAGGCAAAGCGAGCCGAGGGGAGATGAGCAGGCACTTGGGGCCTTGCTATCATGGAATGTGGACTTCTGTCCTTTTTACCTGACCACTCCTTCACATTATGGTGTTTCCACTTGAGTCACACTGCAAGGACAGCGGCCTGTCATAAATCCTCCTAACACTGGCCTCTCCAGGGTAAGGTCCCCAGGCGGTCAGTTCTGCCCTCCAGGTTCCTAGCTGCAGCCTGAGGTCGGAGGCCCTGCCTCGCCGATAGCTTCCGGCTGCCTGCCACTGCCTTTATCCTCTGCGTCCTGACTCGTTACAGGCCCTCCTTCCACGCAGGCAGGCGTGTGCTTTCCACTCAGCACCCAGCCCCTGTCCCCCTGGTGTACCCACGCGCCAAGCCTCAATCTCGGATCGTGCTGGGCCCAAAACACAGAACAAGAACCCAAAAGAGAGGCGTGCCTGAAAGGGGTGGCCCCCTAGCGCTTCACCCCTGTCCCAGAATTCCCGGCGGCGCCTGGAGGACCGCCCCCTTTTCACGTCCCCTCCTCCACCCCGCCCGGGAGGCTCCAGGTTCTCGGGAGGCTCCAGGTTCTCGGGAGACTGGGGCTGAGTGGGCGTCTACAGTCTGCAATATTTCCTTTCGCACCAGTGCTTAGTGTATCTCAGGCTAGAAAGATGTAGCTGTCACCGTCCCAGTCTCTTACGACCGCCCTCCCGCCTGGGGAGAGGAATGTCATGGTGGTCACCTCAGTGTCCCCAGTACAGCTGGCCTCTGACACCCTTGGAGCCCGAATCCGGATCTTAGCACTTGGCACCAGCTTTCCCAGCTTAGGGAACAATTATGCACTCAAGCTTCAAAGACCCTGGCAGTTGTCAGTGTCCGCCTTTATTTTCTTTCGTCCTCTTTATTGGCCTCCAATTTGGGATACTCCTGCCTCTACTTTTTCAGTGTTGGGATAACAGCCTGTGCCCTTAAT
Organism: Montemys delectorum; assembly: GCA_019843815.1. Classification (NCBI taxonomy): domain Eukaryota; kingdom Metazoa; phylum Chordata; class Mammalia; order Rodentia; family Muridae; genus Montemys; species Montemys delectorum. The sequence goes on along the minus strand of JADRCD010170622.1, from coordinate 19,967 downwards.
ATCCAGATTCTTTCTTTTTAAAGATTTTTTTTTTTTTTTTAGATTTTAGTTATTTATTATTATACTTAAGTACACTGTTGCTGCCTTCAGACACACCAGAAGAGGGCATCCGATCTCATTACGGATGGTTGTGAGCCACCATGCGGCTGCTGGGATTTGAACTCAGGACCTTTGGGAGAGCAGTCAGTGCTCTTACCCGCTAAGCCATTTCGCCAGCCCCTTTTTAAAGATTTTTAAAAAGTTTGTTTTGCTTTGCAGTGGTGGTGCATGCCTTTAATCTCAGCACTTGGGAGGCAGAGTTAGGCGGATTTCTGAGTTCAAGGCCAGCCTGGTCTACAGAGTGAGTTCCAGGGCTATACAGAGAAACCCCATCTCAAAAAACAAAAACAAAAAATAAATAAATAAAGTTGGTTTTTAATTTATGTGTATGAATGTTCTTCCTGCATGCATGTCTGTGGAACATGTCTGCTTGGTGCCCTTGGAAGCTGGAAGAGGGCCTTGGAGTTACAGAAGGGTTGAGAGCCACGTGGGCACAGAGAAACACACTCAGGTCCTCTGCAAGAGCAGCTAGTGCTCTTAACCTCTGAGCCTTTGAGAAATACTTCCCAGCCTTTAGTGACCCACACCAAAAATCTCAGCATTGGGATTTAGACTTGAGTCTAAAGCCCAGAAGGATAAAGCCTAAGTGTTTAGCTTCATTTAGTAAATTCAGTCAATAGTTTAAGGGGTTCACCGGAATCAGGGTTTTATAAAGTGTATAGTATCAGGGGGAGGATGAACAGATGCCAAACAAGGGACTTGGGTACAAAAACAAAAAAAAAAGAGGAAATTGCCCAAATGGGGACAAAATGCCATCCTCAGTCACTGTGGGAGCAAAGATAAAAGAGAGGCACTTGTGCCTCTCCCTTTGGCAATATGGAAGCAGTAGACTGAGAGAAACTAACTTCCCCAGGACTATCTAGAGGGGAACTGTCTTCCAGGAAGAGACCTCACAGCTTGGCAGACCACTCTGCAGAAGACACAAGCTGAGACAACTATAGACAGGACTATTCCTTGACCTGCTTAGTTGTACATCCCTCTTGCCTTGTTTAAACCTAAACCACATGTCAGGACCCCAAAGACAGTCTTGGAAATCATTAGACCTCTGTGTTTGTTCCTCTTTCCAAAGTGGCCTCATCGAATAAATCCCCTTTCTTTCATTAAGGGCATACTGAAGGTGAGGGGCTGAGCCTAGCCTCTTAATCCTACTACAGCTGAGTGTTAGGCCCTAAGACAATCCAGTAATAAGTCTGGATATTTGGGGACCATAACATCTTTATGACAAAACCAAAGTATATTTGGGTAGAAATAGTACCAATGGTTCTGCACTTAAAACAATTGTCTTAGGGTTTCCATTGCTGTGAAGAGACACCATGAGCAAAGCAACTCTTATAAGGACAATGTTTAATTGGGGCTGGATTACAGGTTCAGAGGTTCAGTCCATTATCATCATGGCGAGAAACATGACAGCGTCCAGGCAGGCATGATGTTGGAGGAGCTGAGAGTTCTACATCTTGATCTGAAGGCATCCAGGAGAGAGGGGTCTAAAAGCCCACCCTCACAGCAACATACTTCATTCGACAAGGCCACGCTCTTAATAGTGCCACTCCCTCGGCCAAGCATATTCAAACCACCACAATGATCTTTATCTTCACTTAATCATAAACTACTGAAGGATTTTAAGCAATGTAGTTTGGGCGCGTGTTTTAGAATGTCATTGTAGCCAGATACGGATACAGATGAGTACAGACTTGCTAGAGCAGTGGTTCTAAGCCTTCCTAATGCTGGAACCCTTTAATACAGTTCCTCATGCTGTGGTGACCCTCAAACACTTTCCTGTTGCTAATTCGTAACTGTGCTTTTTGCTGCTGTTATGAATCGTAATGTAAATATCTGATATGCAACCCCAAACGAGTTACTGTTAGGCTAGAACCCCTGCTCTTCCACTTCACAAGCTGGGAAACCCCGTCTGCCCTCCTTCCTCCAACCTCACCCACACAGAGAAAACTCCCCCCTGTGCTTGGAGAAATCTCTGGACTGACAAGTCATCACTCCTCGTCTCCCTGTTTCTGACAACCCAACCAAGAGTGCCCGCCCAGGGTGACACTGTATGGACACCATCCCAGCTCCTAGCTGGCTCATCATCATTCCTCGACCAAACTCTATAAAATCCCCTTGCTTTATCCTGTATGTGTGACTCACTGACCTCCACCTCTGAGACCAGTGAACCCACCTGAGAGCTGCCTCCTAATAAACCTGCCTTTATCTACTTTTAATCTGGTCTAATCTGGCCAATGCCTGTGTCACCAAAGGAGAGAAAATGCCTATCAGTCTTGACCCACAAGATGAGACCCTCTGTGCTAGAGGAAGCTCAGCAGGGAACCTAAGCAAGGGGGAAGTGCCAAGAACCTGATGAAGGCTTACCCTGGCACAGAAAGAAGGTAAACTGGGGCTGTCCTACAACAACTAGTTGAGGGAGATAACAGGTGAGAAGAACAAACTTCAGCTGGAGAGTTGGATCAATGGTGGTGCACCTTTCTGACTTAAGGAATGCAGACTTCACTGTAGAGATAGTAAAAGTTTTCAACATGTCGCGTTCTAAGCAAATATAGAATAATTGATATCCACATTAAACATTCTTTGGAGCTCAAGAGAGACTTCTAAGATGGAGATGGAAACTGGAGAAGTGTAAACGTCAGTAAGATCAATTATGTCAAAGAAGAGAATCTGCTAAAAGATACTCATGGGGAAAACCACGTCTGCCATCAACAGAGGGAGACGGACCTGTGTGGTACAGTGACCCAGCAGGCACTGGCAAGTGGCCAAGCCAAGGGACAGATTCTAGCAAGTGTCCAATTTGCAGCTTAGGGTCTACCTTCACTCCAGGATAGTAATGAACTGAGCCCAGCACAAAATTGTAGTTACTTTGAGATCTTCTAAACTCCACTGCAGGATTCTTTAAAGCTTTTAAAAAACTGTCTATGAGAGAGCACGCAGGCACATGCTGGGTTTATGAATTTATGTGCAGTACTTACAAAGGCAAGAGGCATTGGATACCCCTGGAAATTGGAGTTGCATGTAGTTGTGAATGGCCTGAGGTCCTCTGCAGGAGCAGTATATATTCTCAAAGGCTGAGCCATCTCTCCAGCCCCAACTGCAGGGTTCTTGTAAGTTTCATGTTGCAATGTCAAGTTTGAACATCTCTACAAACTAACAAAAGACCTCCTGGGGCAAACTGGCGACATTCAGCAAGTGTTTGAGCAAAGCCTCATGGCATAAACCTAACTATCATCTCAGAATACTGAAGTAGAAGCATCATGGGTTCAGGTCCAGCCTGGACAACTTAGAAAATCCAGTTTCAACACTTTAAAAAAAAAAGGGGGGGGGGGTGGGGGAGCTGAGGATGTAGCTCAGTTGGGAGGATGCTTGCCTAGCATACTCACAGTTCTGAGCGCTGCCCCCAGCACTGCATAAACAAGGTGTGGTGGCTCATGTTTGTAATCCCTGACCTTGAGAGTTTAGAGGCAAGGGGCATAAGTTCAAGGCCATCCTTGACTACACAGTAATTTTGTGGCCAGACTTGGGAAACAAGACTCTGTTCCAAAAAACAAAAAGAAAAAAGAAAAAAAAAGTTGATATTGTTCAGTGTCAGAACTTTCAAATAATGCACAATGCCCTAGATTTAACTCAGTATTGTAAATTAATTCTCTAAAAAAGTACAGGTATTTAGAGGTATTTAGAAAGCTGGTATAAGGGGTTAGGGATTTAGCTCAGTGGTAGAGCGCTTGCTTAGCAAACGCAAGGCCCTGGGTTTGATCCTCAGCTCTGGAAAAAAAAAAAAAAAAAAAAGACAAAAAATAGAAAGCTGGTGTAAGAAGCTTGGAAAAAAGATACTTGAAAATGTGGCTCTAGTAAAGGACATGGGTGATGCTTTAAAATTAGATAGTTCGTGTGCATACATGGAGCTCAGAGGACAGCTTGTGGAGGCCAGTTAGTTCTCCTATCTCATGGTCCCAAGGATCAAAATCAGGTATGTTACTACACTTCGGTGGCAAAGGCCTTTACCTGCTGAGCTACATCCCCGGTCTAGGTAGGTGGTATCATTTTAAACAGTAGTTCCCAAAATACCAATCTGTAAATCAGTGAGTCGTAAGAAATAACTTACTCATCTACCATGAAATGAGAAAAAAAATTGTGAAAATGTCGTGTTTAATTTGTTATTTTGTGTAAGTGTCAGAAGTAGTAATCAACAGAGTATTTATTTACACTTTTGGCGAAATCAAAAGTTGCCACCGTTGTTATCAATTTCTCAAGCTTCTCCGAGTCCTGAAATCTTAAAGCTCAGAATCACCAATGTAGAGTTGCCTTTTGTTCTCATGTCCTGGATCGTCTCAAAAAGCATTCCTCCTGTGTATTTTATGGTGTCGGCTCAGGGATGAGTTATAGCTGAAGGACTTTCCACACTCACTACATTCGTAAGGCTTTTCTCCGGTGTGGCGTCTCTGGTGTTTCTTAAAGGATGAATCGTGCCTGTAGGCTTTCCCGCAGAGGTTACACTCATATGCTTTCACCCCTGTATGAACAGTCATATGGTTGTTAAGGTGTATCCTCTGCCTGAAGGCTTTCCCGCACTCCTTACATTTGTAGGGTCTCTCCCCGGTGTGGATTCGCTGGTGATGTGTAAGATACGCTCTATGACTGAATGTTTTACAGCAGGAAGTGCATTTGTAGGGCTTCTCCCCAGTGTGAATTCTCACATGTTCACTAAGGTGTCGAATCTGTCGAAAGGGTTTCCCACATTCATGGCAGCTAAAGGGTTTCTCTCCAGAATGAGTCCTCAAATGTTGGACCAAGCTGATGTTCTGGCTAAAGGCTTTCTGACATTTATCACATGCGAAAGGTTTCTCTCCAGTGTGAGTCCTGTGATGCTGGTTAAGCGATGAGCGATATCGGAAGGCTTTGCCACACTCCTCACATTCGAAGGGCTTCTCACCAGTGTGGATCCTCTGGTGCGTATTAAGAGATGCGCTCTGACTAAAAGCCCTCCCACACTTCTCGCACCTGAAAGGCTTCTCACCAGTATGAATTCGCATGTGCTCAGTAAGGTGAATGGGCTGTTTGAACATTTTCTCACACACAGTACATGGGTACCTTCTGGTTCTCATGCAGCTCACTGGATGATTAACTGAATCTAATTTGTATTTGTTCCTCTTTCTGACTGATTTGTATTTACGGTGCTTCTGTTCTACAACAACATTGGAATTCTCTAGGTTTTCCAGTTTGTTCACTTCGTGGTGTTTCTTTTTGTGGATCCAAATGGCTTGTCTCGTGCCTTGTCCACAGGGTTCCTGGCGCCTCTCTAATGTACCATCGTAGCTGGAGGCTTTTTTCAATAGAGAACAAACTCTATCATCTTCTGTCAGCCTTCCCCTCGTGATACCAGGACAGAGCTTGACGGAAATGTCATCCTCTGCAGTTGACTCCTTGGTTTCTAGTTTATTCTTCATATCTGAATGGGGAAAAAAAAACGTGAATAGCTCACTCATTATGCTTTGAAGAAAGACAAATCCTGTAAACGTTGCAGATTTAGATACAGTATGGAAAGCAGCATGAGTTTTTTTTTTTTTACTGTGTTTAGATAGAGTTATGCAGACTGGACAGACAGTAAGGAATGAATTAAGTAGAGGTGAGGCTGTTCAGTGGGCAGTGCTTGCCTAGCTTACACAAAACCCGGCCACTGCATAAACTAGACGAGATGGCCTAGGCTTGTACCCATCACTCAAGAAGTGGAGGCAGGAAGATCAGAAGTTCAAAGTCATCAATGACTAAACAGAGTGTGCAAGACCAGCTTAAGACACTTGAGACACTATCTCAAAAATACATAAAATGAAAAGAAACAGTGACTAGGTTGTTTGTACCCGATTTAATATGTTATCAAATTTGCAACATTCAATTCTCTCTGTCTGTCTGTCTTTCTTCTTCTTTTTTGTTTTATTTGTTTTTGTTTTGTTTTGAGATGAGACCTCACATGGAGAAAGGTATCCCTGAGTTCCTGCTCCTCCGGCCTCTACCTTTCAAATGCTGGCTGTGTATCATACATGTGGCTTAGCTGTGGTCTAATACCACTAAAAAATGACATTGAAGGCCTATGCCTTCAAGGATATGGCTTTAAACTGACAACTATTTTGAAAAACTATCTCAGAAATATTAAAAAGATGCCACTCTCCCCCCCAATCACAGTGGTGGTGCACACTTTTAATCCCAGCACCCAGGAAGCAGAAGCAGGCAAGATCTTTGTGAGTTTGAGGCCAGCCTGGTCTATAGAGAATATTCCAGGATAGCCAGGGCTACAGAGAAATAAAAACAAACAACAACAAAATTTAAAAAAAAAAAAAAGTTTTGGCTAGTTTTCTTTCTTAGTAATTCATTACATCATTACTAATATTTCAGGTGATAGGTTTATATCCATGAAAGATATAATTTCCTGTAAGATTTTTAAATCCGTATAGAAGGATCTTAAGCATTTTCAGATTTCAAGCTCTCAACACAGACAGTAATAAAGTTTAGGTTTATCAGGCATTGGCTCTGGGCTTGGAGAGGAGAAGAGGATGATGGGAAGGGACCATCTATATACCTTCCTCCAAAGCTCAGGGAGAGGATAAAGCAAGATTGATCTTTGAAATTGGAAGTTTTTGCTATTTCACTGAATTAAATAAATACTTGTTATTTAATAAAGGTGAATATGACCTTGAAGCCCTAATCCTCCTGCCCCTCCCTCCAGGACCACAGTCATGTACCACAGTAGCTGCCCAACGCTCTGTAGAAAAATCTTCTACAAGGTTGCTTTTAAGACCCCATCAAGAGACAACAGCTCTCACGCCAGCTTTCACGGTTTCTCTGTTGCCTGCTTTGTGATCCCGGCTCATGCAGGCAATGTTCTGCCCGTGGCCTGTACCCTCAGCCTGTATCGCTCTCGGTATTATCAGCTGCACATGATAAAACCCAGGATGATGTACAGGCAGCTATTGTTTAAAACAGGGTAACTTAAGATCACTATGAATAGTAATTCTGAAATATCAAGCAGGGTGTGAGGATTCTGGCTTGATATTCTGAAAACTGAGGCAGGAGGATTATTTTGAGTTTGAGGCCAGCATGGGTTACAGAATAATAATAATACCTTGTTTCAATATGCCCAAAACAATGAATAAATGTTTAAAATGTCAAAATAGAAACCATCAAAGTAAGGTATTACTACTTAGCAGCAATAAACAAAATATAACTCTAAAAATATACCACCTATAGAAGCAAGTGCAGGTGTAATGTGTGTAAGACCTTTATGGAGAAAATCCTGAACCTTCAGAGTCTTGGGTAAACCAGGCTGGCCCCTGAATTACACACTGGAGGCCACACAGATCCGATGATACGCATACATATGCACACATGTGTCTGGATTCATAGGCAAGTATGCCTCTAAGAGAGTTGAAGCACACGGCTGGGTCATGGCACGGATGCACCTTCATTTGGTGAGGGCACACCACAGTGCCTTTTGTTGTAGGATTTTCTCTGTCCAATCACAGTAGGGCAGTGGCAGGCCTGTGACTGGACAGGAAAAGGGAGGCAGAGCGAGGAGTGTGGGGGACAGACAGAGAGATCACAGGAGGGAGGAGGGAGAAGAACGAGAATGGAGGCGGCATGGTGTTATCTAAAGGCTAGAATAGTTGGGTTAAAGTTTTATCATTATCAACTGACTCTGAAATTATTGTATTGGCATCTTGTGAAATGTGATATTATTACTACATAAAGCTAATTGATTAACTATAAGCTTAAGAGTCTTAATTCTACCGGGTAATTAGGTGTTGAGATGGCTAACCAGGGGTGTGTGGGGCAATGGATGGAAGCGAGAGGAACATACACTCCCTCCCTACCCACTCCATCTCCCCCCACCCCTGTCCTCGAAGGGCCGGAGAGTTGGTGGGTCAAGCAGGGCTAGCCCCAGAGAGCAGGCTGCAGTGGCATGAGCGAGGGAGCGGGGCCTGGCCCCGTTGAGAGTCGGCAGGTTCTTTTTTTAGTATTTCCCACAACAGGGCTTTTCAGTCAGTTTCAATGTTTTATGTTTCCAGTCAGCAGGCTTGAGGGTTCCCAGAGCTCAGCACTTTTGTGAACACTTTAACATTAACGTAAATTTGCTGGGTAAATATGCTTTATTTCTTTACCTTTCCTGATTATTTATGAGAGAAAAGCTTTTAACTTTTTAAGTTACGTGTGTGTGTGTGTGTGTGTGTGTGTGTGTGTGTGTATGTGCGCGTGCGCGCACGTACATGCACATATGTGTCACAGCACACATGAGAATAGAGGTGAGAAGACAAGTTTCAGGAATCAGCTCTCCTTTCATACTGTGAATCCCAGGGATGGCACTCGGGTCTTTAGGTGTGGGAGCAAGGACCTTTACCTGCTGAGCCATCTCGCCACCACTCTTGAAGGACTTTTTATGAAGTCATTATGAAGAAAAGTATATACGTGAGTTAAAAGAAGACTCAAAACTGAAGTTGGGATTATAAAATAACGGTGACAAAAGGAGACATAAGAAGTAAAGGAGAAGAAGGTTTGTGGAATGTAATGTGGCACTGAAGACAGCACGTATCTATGAGGCACTTCATGTCAGCCACCTCCAGTTCTGTGAGGGGTTCGGGTTTAACTCTAGTGAGGGCAAGCTTCTCTCCCTTCTAACTATAGAGACTCTCAAAAAAGACAATGAGGAAGGGGTGAAATGAGACGTAGTGCAGGTCCTGTCCGTGCCCTGAGTCTTCCCAACAGCCTGGGAAGACCGAGCACTCTGGCCTACCTATCCAAAGGGCTCATCTACCCTGGTCTCACCTAAAATGGGCTCCTCTGGGCCGTGACTCTCTGCCTTCCATGGTCCCTCTCCTTTCTCCAGCTGGGAAATCACAGTAGGCTTGGAAAGTTGACATCCTGCTTATGGAAGGAAAGAAAAATTATGAATGTTGATGCTGCTGTTGTCGAACCACCCTAGAGTTTAGTTCCAGCCTTTGCTATTCAGGTTTTCTGATAACCAACAGGGTCACGTCTTTCCTGTCTAGCTCTATGAAATAAAGCTGTTCCTTAAGGAAGTCATTAGTCACGCCCTACCTAGGCTTCAAAGGAACAAGACATCTCTAATACAGGACCCACAGCCAAAACCCAAAGAATCCATGACATGGATAGTTTAGCAACAACGGGTCTCTTATAATAGCCAGGTTTGTAGAGGACAGCTGGCATGATGGCTAATTTTTAATTGTCAACTTGACACAACCTTGAATCACCTGAGAAGATTCTTAATTGAAGAATTGTTTAGATGAAGTTGGTGTGGGAGGCTTTCTTAATTGACGTGAGAAGATCTCAGTCCACCATGGGTGGTGCCATTCCCTAGTCTGGGGCTTTGGACTATGTTGGAGTAGAAAGAGCTAGCCGAGAGCAAGCAAGCAAACAAGGATGTATTCTAGTCTTTATTCTTTTTTTTTTTTTTAAAGATTTATTGATTTATTGTATGTAAGTACACTGTAGCTGTCTTCATACACTCCAGAAGAGGGCATCAAATCTCATTACGGATGGTTGTGAGCCACCATGTGGTTGCTAGGAATTGAACTGAGGACCTTCAGAAGGGCAGTCGGTGCCCTTAACCGCTGAGCCATCTCTCCAGCCACTAGTCTGTGCTCTTTACTGAAGATGTGATGCTTAAGTTCTTGCTTCAACTTCCCTAAGATTATAAGTTGCTTTTTGAGGAGGAATTTTATCACAACAATAAAAATGAAATAAGATCAACTGGCTGGTCCTTACCCACTGACACCAGGTTTCTGTAGTTCTCCAGCATCACCTCCCGATACAAATCTCGGTATGCAGGAGCCAGCTGCCTCCATTCCTCCTGGGATAAGTCCACAGCTATGTCCTTGAAAGTCAACAATTCCTGCAATATCAAACAGTCAGAGGAGTCAGAGTCCACCCTAGTCAAAGTCTAAGGAGCACTGGCAGTATTCCAAGTTCAGAGATTCCACACCAATTTCCCAGGAGCAGCCTCTGAGTCTGTCAGAAGATTTTCTAAAGATTGTTGTAAGTAATTAAATATATAGGACAGAAAAGAAACATGAAGAAGTGCAAACACCAGTGAGAGTTGAGGTGATCTTGTTTTGGGGTGCTGTGGAAGAGGCAGTGACTCAATGGGGGAAGAGTCATGTGGAAATCTCAGGGAAGAGTATTCCAGAATGTTCTGGAAGGCCTCTGAGTGAACATCTGTCTGAAGAGGAAGAGCGGCACAGATGGGGGAGCTCTGGGGCAAGAGAGGAGATGAGAGCAGAGCAGAGTGGGGTGAGGAAGGAGGGGCTTCTGCCTCAGCACTTACTGGCCCTAATATCTATGCACCTTTTTGTTTCTTGAGAAAACTTTAATTAGCATACACAGTACTAGGTTTCACTGTGGTATTTTTTTGTTTTTTTGTTTTGTTTTGTTTTGTTTCGAGACAGGGTCTCTCTTTGTAGCCCTGGACTCACTCTGTAGACCAGGCTGGCCTCGAACTCAGAAATCCACCTGTCTCTGCCTCCCAAGTGCTGGGATTAAAGGCATGCACCACCACCTCCGGCTTCACTGTGGTATTTTAAAACAGCATTTGTTTTTGTTGGTTCTCTAATCCTCTCCACTCAGGCCCTGAAGCCCACCTGTTCCCCTTTACACCCCCACAGCCTCCTGTTCCCTGCCCCCACAGCCTCCTGTTCCCTCCCCCCCACAGCCTCCTGTTCCCTCCCCCACACAGCCTCCTGTTCCCTCCCCACCACAGCCTCCTGTTCCCTTTCACACCCCCAACAGCCTCCTGTCCCTCCACAGCCTCCTTGCACCCTCACCTGTCTGCCTCTCCCACCTCAACACCTCTGTCCCTTCTACTTGCCCCTTTTTTCCACACTTCCTCCACCTGCACACAGACATGTAGACAGTGTAAGTGAGGATCCACACATGAGGGACAACACAGCATTTGTCTTTCTGAGTCTGGGTCATCTGATTTTATACAGTTCCCAGATTCATCCATTTTCCTGAAAATTTTTGGACAATTTGGATGTGCTTATGGACATCTAGGTTGGTCCCATTTTCTTGCTACTGTGATCAGTATGCAGCGACATACAGGGATGTGCAGGTCTTTCTATGGTAGAATAAAGTCCTTTGGATATGTGCCCAGGAGTGCTATAATGCAGTCATAGGAAAGTCTTACTTAGTTTTTGGAGAATCCTCCCCATTGACTTCCATAACAGCTGCACTCATTAGAATCCCACACTGAGTACAGTCCCTGTTCCCCATCCCCACCAACATCTGTTGCCTCTTCTCTTGATGACAGCCATTCTGACTGGGATGAGAAGGTTACTCGTGGTTTTTGTTGTTGTTTTTAAGATTTATTTATGGGGCTGGAGCTGTTAGGAGCACTGACTGCTCTTCCAGAGGTCCTGAGTTCAATTCCCAGCAACATGGTGGCTCATAGCCATCTGTAATGGGATCTGCTGCTCTCTTCTGGTGTGTCTGAAGACAGCTATAGTGTACTCATATAAATAAGTAAATCTTTTTAAAAAATATTTACATGTATGAGTCTTTTTTTTTTTAAAGATTTATTTATTATTATAAATGAGTACACAGAAGAAGGTGTCAGATTTCATTATGGGTGGTTGTGAGCCACCATGTGGTTGCTGGGATTTGAACTCATGACCTTCAGAAGAGCAGTCGGTGCTCTTACCCGCTAAGCCATCTCACCAGCCCCACATGTATGAGTCTTTTTCTACATTTACATACGTGCACCACGTGTGTGCCTGGTGCACTAGGAGGTTAGAAGAGGGCATCGGATCCCGGGGAAATGGAGTTCTGGCTGGTTATGGGTTCTGGGAAATGAACCCGGGTCTTTGCAAGAGCAGCAAATTTCAGTGTCACTTAAGGTAGACTGGACTCATAAAAACATCAGGTAGCTGGGTTTACCAGAATGCCCCACCATGGGCTTTTAAGAGTAGCCAAAGATCATTAGAGGACCAAAGTGGAACACTGAAAAAGTATTCAATCCACAGGAAGGCAGTAAAGATGGGCAAAACTATAACAAATACAGTCAGGACAAAAAATAAAATACACATGAAGCAACCACACCAACGACCAACTGTGTGAGTGGACTGAGCAAGCAAGAGCTGGCTACGGAAGCCACACTGCAGACAGGGGCTTAAAGTAAGAGGGATGGGAAGGTCTCTGCACAAACATAATGGAAAAACCAGAGCCAAGTTAAGGTGGACTGCAGGCAAAGCCACACTGCCAGACTTTAAAAAGGAGGGAGGATGGAGGGAGGGGAGGAGGAAGAGGAAGAGGAGGAAGAAGGGCACTTCAGATTTGGGGTGGGATACCGTAACTCACAGGGCTATTTCATAATGCTAAGAAGGTCTATTTAAGGAGATGGTCCAAGGCCTGGCAGCTTTAATCCCAGCAGAAGCAGGTGGCTTTCTGAGTTCGAGGCCAGAATGGTCTACAGAGCAAGTTCCAGGACAGCTGGAGCTACACAGAGAAACCCTTCTTAAAACATAAAAATAATAACTTATTATTATAATAATAAATAAACTAATAAATGACTAAGGGGGCAGGAGACAAAAAATTCACAATGACAGACTTAAGATCCTCTGTCAACAACTGATGGGACCAGTTAATAAAAATTCGTCAAGGAGGGGGTGGGGCTACAGCTCAACTTGACACAAGCTGGAGTTATCACAGAGAAAGAAGCCTCCCTTGAGGAAATGCCTCCATGAGATCCAGTTGTAAGGCATTTTCTCAATTAATGATCAAGGGGCGGAGGGCCCCTTGTGGGCAGTGCCGTCCCTGGGCTGGTAGTCCTGGGTTCTATAAGAAAGCAAGATGATGCCTTTAATCCCAGCACTTGGGAGGCAGAGGCAGGTAGATTTCTGAGTTCGAGGCCAGCCTGGTCTACAGAGTGAGTTCCAGGACAGCCAGGGCTACACAGAGAAACCCTGTCTCAAAAAAAAAAAAAAAAAGGGCTGGCGAGATGGCTCAGTGGGTTAGAGCACTGACTGCTCTTCCGAAGGTCCTGAGTTCAGATCCCAGCAACCACATGGTGGCTCACAACCGTCCATAATGAGATATGACGCCCTCTTCTGGTGCATCTGGAGACAGCTACAGTGTATTACACCAGAGCGAGAGGGGCCAGAGTGAGCAGAGGTCCTGAGTTCAATTCCCAGCAGCCACATGATGGCTCACGGCCATCTATACAGCTATAGTGTACTCATACACATAAAATAAATAAACAAATCTTTAAAAAAAAAAAAAGCAAGATACGCAAGCCAGGGGAACAGCACCTCTCCATGGCCCATGGCCTCTGCATCTACTCCAGGGGAACAGCACCTCTCCATGGCCCATGGCCTCTGCATCAGCTCCTGCCTCCAGGTTCCTACCCTGTGTGAGTTCCAGTCCTGACTTCCTTTGGTGATGAACAGCATTGTGGAAGTATAAGCTGAATAAACTCTTCCCCCCGCTCCTCCCCCCTCCCCTGTGCAACTTGCTTGTTGGTCATGATGTTTTGTGCAGGAATACAAATCCTGACTAAGACAGTTTGCTTCCACAGTACATGCATGTCAAAATAAGGGCACTTTTTAATATCCCTTATTTTACTTTTTAAAGATTTATTTAATTCCTTTTATTTTTTATAGTCTAGTCATTATCCCCCTCCTCATCATCCCTTCCACAGTTCCTCATCCCAGTCCTCCTCCCAGCTCCAAGAGGATGCCCCTCTCAAGATTTATCTATTTCATATTATGTGTATGAATGCTTTGCCTGAATGCACTGATGCACTGTGTGTGTACAGTGCCTGCAGAAGCCAGAAGAGGATTCTGTGGAACTGGAGTTATAGAAAGTTGCCACCCACCCGACTGGTGCTGCTATCCAACCTGGGTCCTTTGGAGGAGCAGCAAGTGCTCTGAATGTCTGAGTTCTCTCCAACCATTGTCTGTCTGTCCATCTGTTTAAAATATGGCCTTGCTATGTAGCTAAAGCTGTTTCCCCAGTTGCTACAATTTCACTCATAGCAACCCTCTTGCTCCTAAGCCTATGAAGCACTAGGGTTCCAGGTGAGTGCCACCATACCCACCTGAGTCAGGCACACATCTGTATTTTCCTGCAGGTCACTTGTACCTCAAGTTTGAATAACAATGCAATCCTTCCCAGGCTGAGAACCTAGACCTTTAATTCTTAATTACACTTACTTATGCATCAGGAGAGTGCTATAGAATGCGTTGGAGGTCAAAGGACACCTTGTGGAAGTTGGGGCAGGGTCTCCTCTCTGAACCTGAATCTGTGTTTCTTCACCTAGCCTAGCAACCAGTGAACCCCGGTGATCCTCCTATCTCCAGGCCCTACAGCACTGGGTTACGAGCACACCCAGACTGTTATGCTGAGGGTGAGATCTGAACTCAGCTCTTCACCATTGCGTAGCGAGCACCTTTTATCTGCTTGAGCCCTCTCTCCAGGCCACTATTTTACTTATGTTTATCTTAGATGCCAAATAATTCTGTTAGTTTGGAGCCGTGGTAGAACAGCATCGCTCTCTTTGCTTTCTACTTTGAAATTAGGATAATGTTCCAGATGAAGCCACTATAAAAATGTAAACTGCCATGACAGAAACCTTCTATGTGAGTAACTCGTCTGAACCTCCCCAGATTGAATTACTGGTCTCAACCTATTTCAACTTCTCAAAAAAAGGTGGCTTCACATCTTTAGAAACTAAGAAGGAATGTCAAGAAAAATCCAGGAAACTCCAACATACCTGGGGTTCGGCTGCAGGAAGGCCAGGCGTAGCTCCGTCAACTAAGCTTTCTTGTTGCGTCCCATCAGCATCATGGGATGGCAGAACTGTAGAAGGAGAAGAAGGGTGAGCTGTGCACCTTCCCAGCTCCCCAGCTCCCCAGTCCCATAGGCAGGGGCTCCTTCCCCACACACTCACAAAGAGCAAGTAGCCTTGGCTGGCCTGCGTCTGCCTTCATTCTTTTTATTATTATTAATTAATTTGATTGATTTAGTCACTCAGCACTACACAATCTTAAGCTTTGACAAGGCTGGACGTCCCCAACTCTGTGGTTCACTTTGAAACCCACTCGTTAAAGTATAACTTTTTCTATCCCTTCTCCAATAAAAACTAAGACACCATCTAGACCTGATTCAGTGGTGTCTGCCTCAGGAAAATCTTACTCCATGCAATGAGAAATCTTTGCCCAGTATAAGAAAGAACTTTTTTTTTTTTTTTAAGGCTATCTGTTATTATTTTTATCTGTGTCTCCCTCGGCAATTAATAATAAGCATCATGCATAATGACTTATTCGTGCCAGGCATGGTGGCACACGCTTCTAATCCCTGCACTCCGGAAGTGGAAGCAGGAGGATAAAGAATTAAAGGCCAGCCTCTGCTACACAGGAATTCAAATTGGAGGCTAGGCTGGGCTTTACATGAGACACTGTGACCAAACACCATTGCCACCAACAAAGAGAGGTAATATTCATTTTTATCACTGTTAAGATCTTTAGCCAGGCCGGGCAGTGGTGGCGCACGTCTTTAATCCCAGCACTTGGGAGGCAGAGGCAGGCGGATTTCTGAGTTCGAGGCCAGCCTGGTCTACAGAGTGAGTTCCAGGATAGCCAGGGCTACACAGAGAAACCCTGTCTCGAAAAACACACACACACACAAAACAAAAACAAAAACAAAACAAAACAAAACAAAAGATCCTTGGCCAAGGCTGGAGAGAAGGCTCAGCAGTTAAGAACACTGATGACAGCTCTTCCAGAGGTCCTGAGTTCAATTCCCAGCAACCACATGGTGGCTCACAACCATCCGTAATGAGATCTGACGCCCTCTTCTGGTGTGTCTGAAGACAGCTAGAATATATTCATATACATTAAATAAATATATTGTAATTTTTAAAAAGATGCTTAGCCAAAGTCTCTCAGCTAGAACATAAAAACACTGGGCTGAACACAAAGCATTATGGATATGAACGATGAGACCAACCAAACACTGACTCCTCTTCCTACCCTACCCTACTACTCTGAACAGACTAAGACTTGGGCATGTCTTTTTTCGAGACAGGGTTTCTCTGTGTAGCGTTGGCTGTCTTGGAACTCACTCTGTAGACCAGGCTGGCCTCGAACTCAGAAATATGCCTGCCTCCATGCTCCACCACTACCTGGCTTGGGCATGTCTTAAGTTTAGGTCAAATGAGAGCAGTCAGGCATTTTGTTCCTGCCTCTCAGAGAAAGATGATGATAAAAAGATTACCAAAAAGATTGACTAGGGCAAAGATGACCAGGAGTTTTGCAGAAAACCTGAGACTTGTGACAGAGACCTTTGATTCCCTGATTCTAAGTTAGACTCTCACTCAGGAACTGGCACTCAGTGGGGAGGGGCCACATCCTGCAGCCTTTCCTCCTGTTGTATATTGTTTCTGGGGATGGGAAAAAAAAAGAGGCACACAGTAAGAGACACTAGAAACCAGAGGTAGGAGCCCACCATTTCCTTCACACATATCCCCTGACGCCCAAAGCATGAACCCCACATGGATCTTCTTACCCCTAAGTTATTCCCAAGGGACCATGCCTTCTCCCAGCTTTGTGTGTTCTCACCTTCTCCTTCAAACCTTTTTGTCACATCCTCCCACAGGGACACCCCAGCCTTGGTCTTCCTGGGATGATGGTTCGACCTCACCCAGGTGCTGGTCTCAGTGGCCAGGGTGATCAGGAGCTGCTGAGGCATGATGGCACCAGCCTGACTGGGGGTGGCAGCTTCTGGTGGGGAAACTGCTGGAACTTTCGATGATAGGCTTCCTGGCTGTATTGACCTCAGCCCATAATCTTTTACCCTCGAAGGATTGTTGAGACCCTGCAACGTCAGAGATTACCGTGACCCGAAGAAGTCAGGGTACAGATGCTACATCTTTGGGAGGCAGTCCTGTGAGCAGCTTTGAGGCCTTTGTACTCCTTTTTTAGTTCTTCCTTTCTTTCTTTCCCTTCCTTTTTGTTGTTGTTGTTTGGGGGGTGGAAAGACAGAGTTTCTCTGAATAGCTCTGGATGTCCTGGAGTTCGCTCTGTAGACCAGGATGGTCTCGAACTCAGAACTCAGATATCTATTTGCCTCTGCCTCCTGCATGCTATGATTACAGGTGAGCACCACTATGCCTGGCTGTACTTTCTCTTAAGCTTTATTTGTCTGTCTGTCTGTCTGTCTGTCTGTCTGTTGGTTGTCTGTCTGTGCATGCTTGTGCCATGGTGCCCAGCTGGAGGGCACAAGATAATTCAGGGGAATCCAGTCTCATCTTCCACCACATGGCTCATAGGGATTGAACTCGGGCTGTAAGGCTTGGCAGCAGGTGCCTACTAAGCCATCTGACTAATCCGTTTTGTATGCCTAAAGAGCAAAAGGCAAGAAAGGAGAGATTCGGAGAACCCATTAGTCAGTCAGAAGTCCAGACATGTGTTTATAACTGCAAAAAGGCCTAAAAGATTTGGCAACAATACTGAAATAGTAGTGTCCTGGATACAGAAGTAACCCTCAATTCCAAACACATAGATACAAAGACACCAGTACCAAAGAAATGTACAAATGTCCACAGGCCCTGACCTGACTTCCCACCTTGTAAGCTGCCTGCCCCTCCTGCCCGTTTACATATTTGGAGTCAAGGAATTACATATTTGGAGTCAAGGAAGAATCTTTGATGTCAGACTCGTATATAAAGCTGAGGTCTGAGGCACTTCAAGTCTGACCTTCAGTTTTCTCATCTATAGAATGTGGATGGTAACTACTGCACAGGGATGCAGCGTTGAGACAATGCTAGGTCTAAGTTAACAATATTTCAAAGCTGTACAATAAATACTATCTTAAATTCTAAAAAAAAAAAAAATTACATGTGTTTATTTATGGGAGTGGAGGTCACCGGACAACTTTTGAAAGTTGGTTCTCTTCTTCTACCAGGGCATCAGACCTGGCTGCAAAAGCCTTTACTTTACCTGCGCCAGTGGGCATCATCTTTTAGAGTTATTTTAGAAAACAATTAGAAAGCTCAGCTTGAGTGTCTGTGTTGATAAAACAATTCACAGGGCTGAGCTTTGTCATAAAGCAAGCAGTAACAGTTATCATCACAAGTCCAAGATGCCCAGCACAGCTGGTGAAATGAATCCCCAGTTCAGACACAATTAAAACTGAGAGGGGTTCATGCTCCCACAGAGCTGGAGAGGAGAAAACACGGGATGTCAAGTGAAAGTAGAACCATTGCAGAATAGACTACAGCAGCAAATTTGGAAACAACCCAAATCCATCATCTGAATCGCCCATTCAGCATATAAATAGTTGCTGACGCCGGGACCCCAAAAGCAGCTCTCTCCCGTGGAGGAGGCAGCACTTTGAAGTCTGGGGGAGGGGAAGGAAAAGTGAAATACTGTATAAAGAGACCGGAGCTGGTGCAAATAGCCCCGACTATGTAAAAAGTCTCCTTACTAAGTGCAAAAACTTTGTGCTGTTCCTTCCGAAGCAGCTGGTAATCACAGAAGCTTGCTGGACGACCCATCCGCAGAGCTTCGCTGGAAGCCACCCGGACCAGCCCGCAGCGGAGTAGCGGAGCCGCTTACTCACCGGAGGATCTCCGGAGCAGCCCCGGGCGGCGCGGATCCGTTCCCGCCAACCTTCCTAGTGCGCACTGTGGTTTCCGTGAGACGCAGGACACCGTCGGCCTCGGGACTGGGGCACGGACTTCTCCCGCTTCTCACCCGCCGCACCCCGGCTCCGCGCGCACGGGCGTCCAGCCCGGCCTTCTGCCCCAGCCGTGGACGTGCAGCGCCGGCTGCGGCTCAGATGCCAGCGCTCCGCCGTCTCACCCCGCCCCGCCCCTCTAGCCTGGTCCGCGTCCCCGCGCCGCCACCCGGACCCGCCCACCCCACGCCGCCAGCGTCGGCGCCCTGCTCGTGGCTCCGCCCACCAGGGTGCTGCGCGACCCGGAAGCCGGAAGCCGCCGAGGCAGACCCGGGGGCGGCGCCCAGCGGAGCCAGCGGCGACTACAGAGGGTCTCCAGGACCCGGTGGCCCGGCGAGTCTTCCTGGGGAAGCCGCTTCTCCGTCATTCTTTCCTTCTTCTTAAGACTTCAGGATGCAGCCTTAAATAGCACGCAGTTCCTGCCCTCTCCTGATCTCTGGTGAATTCGATAAGTAGAAAAACTAGACAATACAAAAGGCAACAAGGACTCAGAAAACAATAAATTAAAAAAAAAAATCTGGGATATGTATTTTTAATGTCCCTAAAGTCATATATTAGTTTGCTTAAGGCTGTCCCCCACTCCCAGAAGAAAAACAGTTCACACCGGTGACTTAAACAATGAGAATTTATTTTCCCATGGTCCTGGGAGGGAGCGCAAGCGCCTTTCTTCTCATATTCTCACGAGGTGTTTCCTGTGTGCCTGTAGCTAGGGGAAGTGTCTGTTGTCTTTAAGACCAAATTTCCTCATAAAAGTCGCCAGGCCAACTGAGTTAGCCTTCCTCAGTTCCTCAACTTAATCTCTTTAAAGGTTCAGTCAACATATGGCATTGAGAAAATACAACTAAACCCACTGGAAGATACAGAAGAGATGGTGACAGAGGAGAGACTTAACCAGAGCAAAAACAGGAAAACCAACATCCAAAAAGTTAATCCAAGTTGAAAGCGGCTTTTGCCCAGCTATCTGGAAAATAGAACTTTCATACTGCACTCAGAGAAGGGGAGGGAAAAGGAGAGCCGACTTGGGACCAATATAGAAAATCCTCTTTACATGAGTAGAACTTAAAAGAGCTGGGTGCTCGCGCTCTCTCTCTCTCTCGCTCTCTCTCTCTCTCTCTCTCTCTCTCTCTCTC